>VZTX01021527.1:40620-82196 GCA_013400915.1 Pardalotus punctatus | reverse complement strand
CCGGCGCTCCCGGCCCCAGCCCACAGCCAGGCGCACCCTGGCCCGGGAGCAGGAGAGCCGGGAGGGGTGCGGGGCCGGGGGGATGCTCCGAGAGAAGCGGCGGCGGCTCCCCGGGAAGAGCGAGGAGGGGAGGAAGGGCTGCGGTGGGGGCGGACGGGGAGGCGGTGGGATGAAGCCTCACCTGGGGAAGCGACGGGGCGGAGGCGGGGGGAGAGCTGCCCCCGAGAGACGGCAGAGCTACTAAAAAAAAAAAACAAAAAAAAAAACCAAACCAGCCAAGCCGCGAGGCAGCCGGCAGCCCCGAAAAGCAGGCAGCCATTTAATACGGACCGACAGCTCGGCTGGCCGGAGCGCTCGGGAGCGGGGAAGCCCCGCACCGAGCTCCGCAGCATCCACCTGGCGCTGGAGCGGGGCCAGGGCAGCCCCCGGCCCCCGGCACCGCTCCCGGCGGGGCCGCCAAAGCGTGCCCGCTCCGGCACTGCCTTAAACCGCCACACTGTGCCTTTGAGCTCCAGTAAGTATCTGCTCCGTTCTTTTCTTCCAGAAACAAAATAGCCGTCCTTTTGGGGGGCTGGGGGCAATTCGTCAAGACGTGTTTTCCATCACCTTTTCCCGTTTTGAACAACTGGGATTGCGCAAAGTGAGAAAACACACTTTTCCCCGCTGAAACAGACAAGATTGGGTGGGTGATAAATTTCTAATTTATGTATTCAAAAGAAAAAAAACCCAAACAACTAAGTTAAAGAACGTTTAAGCATTTTTTTTTTTTTTTAATCGCAACACCCACGGCCTCCACCCCATTTTTCAGCTTTTTGTTCCGCAGCTGATGTTACAGAGCCACTCTCCCTGTTCACCAGGGGAGGTTTCTGTTCTCACACAGCCAGGCTGCTTCACTGCCAAACCTCTTGAAATATAGCCCTGAAAGGAAGATGGTGGATATGCTGTGCAGTGAATCATTTGACTTTAGATGTATAATAGGCACTTCTTTTCCTTTCTGCAATCATATGATAAGACCAGGAGGTCTCGAGATAAAACATTTTAATCCTGCACTCTGAAATTCACCTGCAAGTGCTAACTTGGGACTACATCTGACACTCCTGAGCTGTTTCTGAGTCTCTGCTATTAATTGCCATTACACCAGAGAAACATATCACTCACCACGTCTGAATGTGCCTGGATATCAACATGAACCTGATGCTGAAGGCTGCTGATGTTTGGTGCTGGACTGACAGGAACTTTCGATTTTCATATTAACTTAAGAATTCAAGCAGTACCAAAATATGTCACATTTGTTCTCTGAATTGGTGTGTGTATTAATATTAAGAGAACACTTGTTCCAGGCCCAGAGTACCCCTGTGCCATGTGTAGTGAAACCTATTCTTAGTCTGGCTATTCCAGTAAAAAGGGATTGAACATATCTCCAACAGATTCAATATATGTGGATATCATGGTGCATTATGTGTGGAAAATTAATGTATATCCTTGGGTTTTGGAAATGTAAAGGTTCTACTGAGCCATGTTTAGGTTGATCTGCATAACTCATTATTTTTGCTAGCTGTAAATGCACTGCTGTCTAAATGGGTCTACAGCAGTAACATTGTTTTACCAACACTGCAGGCTCTGTGTGCCCAGACAAGCTCATGGGGTAGGGGTTTCAGCATTATATATTGACAAAGTTATACAACACTTTTCCTTTTACAAATGTTTTCATGCTTTGCTCTACGCTTTTGGCAATACCACTTTTTCTCTGACCACGGGGTTGTGGTCTATCTCTGCCATTTGAAATTTCTTATCACCTTCAAAATCTCCCATTTATTTTAAGCAACTTGTCAAAGAAATCGTTTCCCTCTTTTTCTCACTTGTGCCTGTGTGTTTGATTGAAAAGTAGAGGAAATAACTGGTGTGAACGCCAGTATTGGCAAGATGCAGAACTGTTCATGTGACATGTTAAAAGATTGCTAAGATTTTGGGTGTCTTACAATGGGCAAACAACCTGGTTCCCAGCTGGCTCTAAAATACTTCTGGCTCTAAAAATATCTCAATTAGATTACAAGTACTGTATTCTCACAGAGAAGCCAGCAAAGATGGTCATATTTTAAATGCCAATTGCAGATTATTTTGTTAGCTTTCAAGATTGAAAAAAAAATACCCCTCAAAACTGAAATACTCTAAAAGAATGGCCCACAGTCCTTGCTGAGCCGTGAAAGAAATGGGTGATAAAGTAGCATCAGGTTTGTTCATCTTGTCAACCCTTGACTACAGCAGTATTTTCCTGTCACCACGAGTAATATCCCAGGCCATGTACTAAGAACTCTAAAGGGTTTTCAAATGGGTTGCTGTAAATGTATATGTTATGCAAAATAAATTTTGAGATGGAGTAAGAGTTTCAAGATGGATGCTCAAGAAATCCAATCACTCAAGTCAGTAGAGACAGATGCTGATTGATGGTAGACCAAGTACAGTAGCCCTGTATTACAAATAATGTAACTAATAAAATCCCACTTTAAAAAAAAAAAAAAATCTTTTCACTGCACCTCAACAGGCCATTGTGCTCTGTGAAAGTGGTTTTTCCTGAATTTTTGAGCATTTGGATAAGATGCAGCAGTATCAGAAACATTGAGGTGAAAATTGTTTCCATGTATCAGATAACATTTAATTCTCTGCCAGAAGAATGTTAATAATAAACTATTTTGATACATTATTTCAATTTCCAAATCATGTAAAGCTATAAATTCATATAAAAGACAAAAAAATACAGTCAACCCTTGTAAAAATTTCCTGAACAAGATTTCAATATACTTTATCTTGGCCTCACTTGTCACTTTAGGTCTTCAGATCCAGTGTCACAGTCCACGCACCATACACCATCCCATTAGCAATCAGCATGTCAGCATAAAGACCCCTGTTATGTCACATACATAGAAAAAATTATTCATGCAGGTGTCTCGATTCTGCTTTTCATGGGCACTGGAATTCACTTTTTCATAGTGACAATGTTCTGGGATTCACATCAGCTTCAACTACTGCGTATCTAAAAGAATACAAACTGGTAAATTCATTGACAAAAGCAATATTGCAAGACCTGCCAGTTATACTGCTCTTGGCCCTTAAAAAATACGAAATTACAAGTATTGGACAGAAAATGAGTCCAATAAGTTGCTTAGGAAACAAGTACCACTTGATACAAGCATGACTGTCACTAAAGTGTAAGAGAAGAGCAAATTGGAGGGGCCAATAATAATCTCTTACTGGTTTGCATAATTCTGGAGGACTTTAGATGTTGGAGCTCATATTTGTTCATTCTGTAACTCACTACATGCATCTCCGCAGGGTGAAAGACACGACAAGTAAGACCTTTCCCCATTTCACGATCCAAGCAGTATTTTTGAGTCAAAGACCTGTTCTATCTTTAAACAGAAGTCTTTTGTGTGGCTTGAGATCACCAGAACTTAAGTGTATATTGAAGAAAGTCTTTTAATGTGAAATGGAATTACAGATTAAATTAAAAAAAAATTTTAAAAAAGAAAGTAAAAGGCTGTGCAAGACATCCCCAAGTGCTTTGATTGCAGATAATTGGAAGCAACCCAGTGGGGACTGGAACAAAATACAAAATGTCTGTCACCTAGAATTATGATGGATTGAGATCTACAGGCCTCTTATCAAATCATGAAATCACCACAAAAAGCTGCCCTATTTCCTTCAAAGTGGTGGAATAAATTAGTTTAACAGCTATATAGACAGCAATTTTTTAATTCCTTGATTTTAGCTACATTGGCACTTAGATAGCTAAGAAATATCTGCAGCACACACATCCTCTGATAGGAAGGCAGGGCAAGGCAGAATGAGTGATTGCATAGGACAAGGATAGTAAAACACTTAAAAGATGGCGAAAAATGTACACCAAGATTATGTTACTGTGTGTCCAAATCTCCTCCATGCTGTTTGTGTAAGATTCAGCCCTGAAAGCAGATTGCAGGAACCTGTTATTAAATTAATGGAGTGGCATTTGTCTGCATCAATTGATTGCAGGATTTGGTCTTCCTTTCTAAGCTCTCTTGGACAGAGTTGGTTTCCTAAATTTTTTATATTGGGTAATACATTCCGAAATACTGATATAAAAAATATCTGAGGGTTCTAAAACTATTAGGTTGGAAGCTTTTGCTGAAAAAAAGAGAAAAGTTTTCTTTTTAAAGCTGTTCAGCTTCAAACATCAGTCTTGGGTCTGTGTGCAAGTTTTAATCTTAAAATGGGAATCTACATAGTTTTAGCTGGATTTTTCTCTAGCTGGAAGGACTTTTTCAGAAAACTCCTCATTATTGCCAGCACTTTGACCAGCTGATGGGACAATGGGACAACTCAAAAGAATTTAAAGAGAAGTACTATCAATGGATGTAAACAATACTCAAACTACATTTCAGGCAGACTTTTTTAAGTAAGAACTGGGGAACAGAAGTTTGTATGTGATTGTAAACCATAGTACCGTTTTATTGGTGTTCTGGAAAGGGATCTGCCTCTATTTACAGATGCTGAAAGGCAGAAATTTCACTGATGGGTGTTTCTGTCCAGCAGCAATCACCAAGTCTGAATGGACCGGTTTTGCTGAGTTGAGAGTGTTTTTAAAGAGCTGCGTTACCCTCTACAGAAAGAGGATTGTTAAATAAAAGGTATAGCATGGAGATGGACTGAAGGCCAGTCAAGATGGCAAGGCACTCGTGTTGCAACTCAGGCCTAGAGGAAATTATGACAATCCTGGGAAAATTCAGAATGCCAAGACAGGAAGAAAAATAAAATAGTCAAACCAACCACAAAACTAACTGTGGAATAATCCCTCTCAGGAAGCTATATACAGCAAAGACCCCTAGGAATACTGTCAGTATTTATCACTTTGCATCCAAGGGCCTCTCTAAAATATTTCAGTGTTACTGTGGAGAGTTCTCTCATTCTCTCTGCCCATCCCATTTTGTGCTCAGACTTGGGAGTTTACAAACAGCTGTGATGAGTTTACAAACACCTATGATCCAGAAGAGATGTCATTCATGCAGGTAAGTTTGTGCAATATTACCACGCCAGGTTCTCAGGTGAGGGAGATGAAGCACAAACTGGCTCAGCACCTAAGACAAGTGAAATTAATGGCAACACTGACATTCAGCTCAGAAACAGCAACATCAAGGCCCATCATACAAAGCACTGAATGTTAAAAAACTGTAAGAGGACTGAGAGTCATGATTATTCAATCCGTTTACCTATCTAGTCTCTAGCACATTTAAAGGGAAAATAAAAATACTTTCTAATAATTATCCAATGAAGTACTAGATGGAAAACATCCTCAAGTTGTTCTATTTTTTGAGGCTACAGCTTTCAAACTAGAGCATATGACTTCTTAGAAAGGTCAAAGTCAGGCACAGGTCTGCTCAGTCCTCGAGCAGTGCTGGGGGGAGCTCGGGGAGGGTGTGAAGCCTTGATCAATTTGTTTTGTGTGACCTCCCCGCTAATGCCTGGGGACATTTTGTATCCATTCCACACAGGCCAACCATAAGGTCACTTTACAATTGCATCGATCACTTGGCCAGACATGGCCAGTTCTGTGAAATCTTAAACAGGGTAACAAAACTGTCTTCAGAGCCACTTGGAAGAGCTGTGAATTAACTAGGCAGAAGGAGAGTCTGTCACTGGAAGCAGAGCAGCAGCTCTGGGTAGTCATACTAATCATGGTATTAACTTTGTAAATTTATGCTCACATGTGGAAAAAGCAGCTGAGTAATACCCGTATTGGATGTTGTTACACAGCAGACTCAAGGCACTGCTTTGCATTTTATCTCCCAACGTGGCAACTCTGGACATCTCATGCCAGTGTAAGTCAGGAGTGACTCTACACCTTCTACACCATTGCAAAAAAAAAAAAGCCATCCAAAAAACCAAACCCACACACATACCAAAAAAGAATCTAAAAGTAGAGTTAAGGGAAAGACCTTCTCTGCATAGTAAAATAATTACACATCTTTATATATTTACCTTCATTTTGGTGACACCCATCTGTTTAGCTCACTATGAACAATTAAGTATGCTTTATGTAACTTCCACAACAAATCCTGATAGTCCTAACTCTATACATGAATTACTTGCACGTCCATCCCACCCCAGAGTTCAAGTTCAAAAGGAGCTGGACCTGTCTTTCAACTACTTTTTCATTTCTCGAGTTATACTTTATAAATACAGATAATTTTCATCACCATAAAGCATCAAGCATCACTTGAACATGTCAATAACTTATGAGTTAAACCCTTTCTTCTCTAGTTTCTTAAAGTCCAGTTTAAATTTTTTGTTTTGAGCTTGGCCAGCTTCTTCCCAGTATGAGTCCCTATTCCAAGGTTTTACACTAAGTCAGAGATCCAGTTAATGCGGTCACAACTTTCTGTCGGGGCTATGGGTAAGAGTTGTCTTGTCAGGGCAAGGCTGATGGATGTTGCTGTCATTATTTGCAATTTTTTTTGGTTTTTCTGAACCCATGAATTTTCTGATGATGCTGTGAGTCCACAGCATGCAGTATGAACAGGAGATTTGGCCATAACTGCTACAAATAATTCTGCAAAAATTACCTCTTCTTGCCTTAAGATCATTACAATATAAAAAGTTTATTATGATTCTAATCTACAATCAAAATGATTCTTTCACCATTCCTTCACTTCAGACATGGCTTTGAGGAAAAAAAAATAAATAATTCCCTTCCATTTCCTTCTATTTCATCACCTTGAAACATTCTCATAATCAATTTATTTGCAACAACAAACTTCTGTCTTGTATGGAATGCAAGCACTCCAGTGTCATGGGTTAGAATATCCTCTCTACTAACCCTGCCTTTCCAAGAAAAGGATTTTCAAATTCTCATGCCTACAGCCTATATCAGAACAGATAAATGGTGAACAGCATAAGAAATCCTTTTGAAATACATGCATTAGTACAAGAAATAAATAAGTAACAATATCTGCACATATGAGAAGATTTTGGTAAGCTTCAAAGGGTTTAGGAGAAGGTTTGCACTTCTAAAACATGAAGAGATAAATATTTTCAGCCAATAACAAAAGACACAAATACATAAACAGGTTTCTGAAAATAATCAGGGCCCACATAAACAATTGGAAATACACAGGGTGTTTATATTGTATATACAAAACTAGACAGGTGTATACCATGAATTCTGAAAAGAAAAATGCAAATTACAAGTCAAAGGTTGTTTATTAATGTTACCTGCAGCACTTCTTTTCATTGCCCTGATGGCAGTGACTCTGTCAATGCCTGTCTGTATGCAATCCAGCAGGGCAATATTTTGAAGGTGCCACCAAGTTCTAATGTCTGAATGTGGGGTTCAGTGCCAATGGGACACAGCAAGTGCAGCTGTCTGTCTTCCCCACCCCAACACTCCTGCCTTGTTTCCTTCACTAGATGGGCACTGGACTGGTCCATGAAATTTCTGGATCTGTGCACCTGAGAGATAACTCTTAGAACAAGATGGTCTTCCTTGGGCCAATTTAGAGTGATTTCTACACGAACAAAATTTTATATGTTGTTCTTATGTCACGATCTAGATAAGTCCACACTACACTGCAGCGTGATCCAGGCTGGAGAGTACTTGTACAGCTGAGAGTGTTTGCTGATCTTCACAGAGATTAGAACATTCTGTAACAAAGTTTGTTAGGACAACTATCATACCAAATATAAATGAGCTGGATGTCACACCACAGCATAAATTGGAAGGACAGTTTTGAAAGTAAAAAACAATTGCATCTGGCAACAGCTCAGTCTGAGCACAGAAGAGAAAAGGCTGTTCTTGACTTTGCCTTAACTAACTTTCTGGAATAATTCCTGTAAGTAAGTATGATTGACCTGCTAAAGAAAAAAACTTAATGTAATTAAATTTGACATGTTTTGTGAGACCAAAGTACGTGGTACTTTGCAACACTGAAAGTCAGGAGCCAGATTCTTTTTAAATGAGAAGGCTACAGCAGTTTGAAAGACAATGAAGTAAGAAGAATAGAAAACTAAAATCCATAGGAAGCAGCCTGGACACCATGCTGTTAGACAGTCAGGGGAAAGCTCTGAAAACTCTGGTACAGAAATCAACAAAAGTGCAGTGAACAGAGCAGGTACTGAAGTCATTGAAATATAAAGTTTGTTGGCCTTCAAGCCACTTTTTCTGAATGGAACTCAAATTATGGCAAGTAAGATTCCAAACAATGGCTGCCTAGGAGGCTATAATTCAATATGATTGCCAAAAATAAGAACAAAATACAGTAAAAAAACAAACTTTGGAAGCTTAGCAGAATGCATCTGGGATGTTAGTACCCCTAGAGATCTTTCAGTGAGAATCTTTTTTCCTTTGCTCTTTAGACATAGTGAATAAGAGAAACCCATATACAGCAGTGATGTAGAAAGCAGCTTTTGAGGCATTCCCAAAGATACAGATATCAAAAAGTCTACAAGCAGTGGTATAATAAGACTGAAGTAGTGCATTGCCTGTGGATTTTGTACCTTCCAAAAAACACATCTTCCACTCCTGTATCCTTAGAGGGGCTTCCTGTGGAATTATATTTAGCCTAGGTATCAGGAGCTCAGCTCTAGCAGCGTGAAGCTCAGCATGCACTAATTAGTCCGGCTCGTCAGCAAGCACTGGAGGCCACGCTGAGCTCTGCGATGCTGCAGATACTGCTGGCGTTTGGAACACACAGCAGCCTCGACAGTTCACTTGGGCTGGCTGGAACTGCGCTAAAGACCCTGCAGAAAATGCATTTTGCCCTTGTGTGCAGGTGTCAGGGTGCTTGAAAACAAGACAGCCCGCAGCTGGGGATGAGCGTATACACTTATTCCATGTTATGTCATACCTTAATTATATCTTCTCTATTTATGTGTAGAGAGAGAAATATACCTATATCATGTCTTGTGGCTTTAGCTTTGCTTCAGCTGGAAGTTGTACGTTATGCTCAAAACAACTGAATCATGAATAACAAAGGCATGTTATTTAATTCTCTTGGGGGAGACCAGCAATTAGTGTATACTGACTGTTCAAGGGTGTTATTTTGGTAAACAAGAAAGAAACGAAATGAGCATAGAATTCATCATTAGGAAATGGTCTCTTATTCAATTAATACACATTCAAGGCAGCCCCATATGCATGTGCTCCAGAGTCAGTGAAGTACTGCAGGAAAATAGGAAGAGATCTCCCAGGGTGCAGCATACCCTGCTTTCTCCACCATATGCCTTCTAAATATGTTCCTCTGTGTCACTACACTCACTTGCTGATTCTTGGCAAATTGATTCTGATACATTAAAAACATACCATTCCTAAAGAATAGGTTTTTCCCTTATTTAAAAAAAAAAAAATAAACCAACAACAAACCAACAAGCAAACAAACCTGCCAAACCACCAAACGAAAACAAAGATAAAAGAGCCTTACAAAAGGGAGTAGTGAATTCTGGCAACAGGAAAATACTTTCAAAATCTAGAATAATCTACTCTTTCCAAATTATGGTCTCAACAAGGTCCTGAAAAACAGAGCTTGAAAAACTTAAGAGATACTCCATGGTGCATGAAATGTATCAGTAGTATTTATTTGGTTGTGGTACTACAGACAAGAGTTATTATAAATATAAAGAAAGCATGACAGATACAGGGAAACCATAAAGTGTTTTGAGATTAGCCTAAATGGGGATTAAAAAAAATAGTGAATTTTCAAGAAGAAGATGCCAGAGGAAGCTTAAGGAGTTCAAATAATAAGCTGCTGGTAAATCACAGATTTTAAATAATATACTAAAATTTATGTTTATGGTGTTAATTTTCAATGCTGTTCTATAAAGTTGTACAACAAATTGAGTAGGAAACTTTGTTCCTAAAAAGAGACTTTAAAAGGCCCTCCAAATAGTCATAGAACAAGGAACCACTGATTAAGAGGAGATGAGAATGTAAAGGACAGGGAGAGAAGAATTAAGTGATTTATATAAAATTCAAGATATTTTAACACATTTTAAGGGAGGTGTGTGTGAGTTATGAAAAAGAAGAAATATTAACAAAGAGGAAGCAAGGTTGGATGCAGGAAGATGAAAGTAGTAATAAAATAGCATCTACAGGTGATTACTGAGATTAGAAATTCAAGAGTTGAAACATTAGCAATCACTTTTAGAAACTCTTTGAGAATTGAAGAGGTAGCAGCTGATTGGAAACCAGTGATTTGTTTCAGTTCTTTGAACAGCTTTCTTAAAATTATTTAAAATAGCTGCACATCTACAAGTTCTGCATATCTTTACTGTTGGCTTTAGAAACACAAATTTCAGCTTGTGTGTTGTCTGTTTGCTTCCTAAACTTAAAATGAGTAGGAATGCTTTTCCCAACAACTTAGGAACCTGAATTTCTAAGTACACAGCCTGTGGATTTCCTGAGAACTGCCTGGATTTGAAGATAATAAAATGTTCTAATGCTTAACACCCCTTTGCCCAGCCATGAATCCCAGAATACTTTGTCCTGTTTTATCTGAACTTCTGCAGTCACTGACATCCTAATTAGGAGCTGTGCTGGAAAGTACTCCTGAAACCAGTTCTATGAACTGACAAATTCCATTGAGTCCAATGGGCAGAAATAATAATTAAGTGTGTCTAAATTTTCAATGTTATTCATGAAACAGGCTTGGAAATAGATATACTCATATGTCCCCACATTATGTGATATCATAGTTTTTTTTTTGTACAATACCAAACAATTCATTCTTAATACAGAGCCTTTTTACAAATGGCTGTTTCAAAATATGAGCAGAAAAGTCCATCTGCAAATAAGATAGATAAATCAGGGACATAGCGAATATTCACTGGGTAGATGTGATTTATTTCCACTGTGCTCCAGAGAATCCATCAAAATCTATCACATACAATGTAGAAAAGATGGGATCTATGTTAAGAAGATTTTAGTGTCTAGATGGCTCAGTATAAATCTTTTTGCAAAGTAAAGCAAAAGCTAAACATTGCAAGTTATGGTAAAGGGAGTCTAAGGGGGATTTCAGTTAAAACTTGACAGTGACTCCTGCCACAATATCATAACTCTTAGAAATTAATTATGTCCATTTTGAGAAATTCAACCCTGTTATAAAAACCTGAGAGAAATGGAGCTGTCTTATTGTATGTTCATAACAAATCACATAATGTGCAACACATTTGATTTATCTTGACTTAAATTCCAAACAAACAAGGTCTTACTTCTAAAATAACACATCATAACGAAATATTCAGTGACCACTGATGGCATCAGCAATATAGGGCATTGCTGGACAGTTACTTTTTTTTCCCCATCTTTGAAGAGTAGCTTTCTGTTCCTCAGAAAAATACGCAATTGGACATTTGAATCTGAGGCTTTTATTGTGCATCTATAAATAAATCTGCTGAACACCACACTGCTTTCACTAAGTCTCCACCTATACTCATTGTGTTTTACCTCGCTGTCCTTGGCACCAGTGGGTCCCTTGCCTGAAGCCTGGTCTGTTCTTCTTACTCAAAATTTCCATAGTAGCAAAAAATCTTACTCAAGCATTTTATGAAAGATGCCACCTTCAACAACAGACAATAATGTAAAATATTTCTCGTTATACTGTTCAAAGAGATTGGTATTTAAAGTCATTTTTTGGATAAAAAAAATTGCAAGCTGTTTGCGCACTCAAGATTGCATTCCAGTTATTCCATGACAACACTAACACTTTGTATCTAATTTTCTCTTCCTCAAAATTTTGTTTAATTTTATCTATGCAGATATCTCTCTGGCTATTCACATTTAAAGATCTTTATGAGACCCTTTTGAAAATGCAGCCATTAATGAGAGGGATGATTAAGAGGCCTAGTTGTTTGCTATTAGCATATGGAAAAGTGAAACAGTTTCCATCTGCATACCTATTTTTATCTCTCTGTTTCTTCTCCTGCCCTTAAAGTAGAACTATTGCGTTAGGTAATCTGCTTGTAAGGCATTGGAAAAACGATCCAAAGTGGGAAGCATCCTCTGATTGCTGACCGAGCTGCCCAGAGAAGTGGTGGCTCATCTGCACATTTTCCTCTTTGTGCTGCCATAGAATGAGCAGCAGTTGTCTTAGCTGACAACTCTGATATTAAATTAGGGCTTTTTTGGTCAAATTCTTTGATAATATTTCAACATTTCATGTAAATAAAGATGTGTACAAAGATGTCACGTATTAACAGAAAGTACATTAACTGCTAAGTGTTGTATGTTAAGGATCTCCTCCAAGTTCATAATTTAACTTTTGGATTTGAGCCTATCACAAATAAGATGCATTTGACAATTGCTTGTGAATATTCAGTGCAGTACATCAGGCTTAATCTCCAATCTCCAAGGTTAAATCTGCTAACAGTTTCTTATTAAGCACCAGACAAAAAAAAAAAAAATAAACAAATCCACCTTTAATTAGACCTTCACACTTCTTTCCCTTTTTTTTTCTTCTCTTTTTTAGTAACAAAGACTATGCAATGCTTAAGAGAATGAACAGATTGAAGAGTAGTGCCAATCTAAAATTTAAAATTAGTCTAACATTGGATTCAGCTTAGACAAGACATTAATTATTCTTCAACACTGCAAAATGACAACCAATTCCCAAACAACAGGCATACAAAAACCCCCAAACTTCATCAAATTCCGAAGTACTGGCTTCAAATTTCTTGTGCTTAGGTTGATCCCAGCAAATGGGGGAGGCAGGTATCCTTTGTCCATTCTATAAGCAAGTTTCTGCATTTATTTTAACAGACTGTAATAATATATACAAAAAGTACTTATACAATTTGAATCAAATATTTGCTGAGCATCAATCTAACAGTCAAGCATGTGTGTTTTCATGGAAATAAAAAAACACAAAACAACAACAGGCTAAAAATAAACCCCCCACACAACAGCCTGACCAACATTGCTTGCCTGGGACCGTGAAAAAGAGTAACTAGACCAAACAACAGGAAAGACAAAACTACTTCTAGAGAGACAGATTTTGCTTACATTGCAAATAGAATACTCCGTCCAGAACAGTAGGTATAACACAACACAAAGCTGAAAGCAGCCTCAGAGGGGCTTACAGAAAAGGTGCAAAATGAGTAGCAAGCAGCTCCTGAACTATTTCAGTACCTGAAATATATTCTAGTTACAACACAGTAAATAACTTGTCTAATTTCAGGTGAAAGGAAGATAAAACCATGTTTCACCTCAGAATCTTCATAGACAAGGAAAAGCATTTCCATTTTGATTTACCTATTTCTTCTTGAAGAAAAATATTGCTTCATGAAGCCAGTCACCATATATTTGCATTCTAACAATGTGTAAGATCAAATATGGGCCAGAAGAAACAGCCCTGCCCTTTCTTGCATAAATCCAGTCAGGCAAAGATTTAGTTCCACAGAAACTACAGGCCTGTAAACAGCCTAAACACAATCAAACATTGATAGACATTCACTGATTTGAGGATGGTTTTTTGTTTTGGTTTGGGGTTTTTTTGTTGTTGTTGGGTTTTATGTCCATCAACAGCTGCTGCAGCTGCTGTGAATCTCCCAGTTTGTCACAGAGATGTTTCCTAGGATGCAGATATGAACTGCTGCAAGTATGATCAGGCTGAGAATTTTACAGCTCTCTTAATGGAGAGATGATGACTGAAGTCAGGAACAACCTGCCCCAGGTACCACTATTCCTAAGGCAGCTCATTTTTGCTCACTGGTGAGGTGTTAGAGGGGACAATTTCTGGTGTAACTGCCTATTCTGAACACCATCTATTAAATGCTGTTGCATCCTCACTATTTCACACACAGCCATGGGGACTTGTTGCTACAAGCAGCACCTAATATCCTATGGAATCCCTTGGGAAACAAGGCTGCTGTTTCAGAGCTGCCTGCCACTGCAGCTCTTTATCTGGGGCATGTGTTTGAGTATCGCCCAAATTTTTAACACTTAACATCCCCAAGTAAATCTTTGAGGTATGAATAAAGTACAGACAAAGAAAAAATCTTTATATTCTATTTAGGCATACAAGTTTATAAAAAATACCTTCCTGATATCCAAATCCCATCGATTTCAAGATTATTTGAGAGCCTCAAATCTTTACAAAGTGAGTTGTCACAGAATGCAGATTGGGTAGTTCAGTTTGGGTGTGCCCAGCCCTGTGCACAACAGGACACAGCTGGGGGCACCAAAAACCTCGGGAACAGAGAACAGCAGCATCAAAATTGTAAGGAGAAAAGCTGAAGCAAGAGAGCAAGAAGCTCTAGAGACGGGCCAGGGGCCAGGACACGGAGTCCAATGGAGCAGGGAGGGACAGAATCAGGAGCAGCAGTTCCTGCCCTAATGCAGTGCTGGTTTTTCCTGGCAGGTGACACCTGACAGTGCTGTGTGTCAAAGTGTGACTTTAAACATTGCAGTATCCATTGGAGAAAGCACTGAGCAACATTCCAGCTCCTTGAGATTGCATTAAGGAATTCTCCACAAGTATCCTGGCTTTATAGAATTAGAGATATAGAAGAGAGAGGTTATAAAGGCAGTACTGCAAAGCAAGTAAAGGTAAATATTTGTTCAATTTAACATACAGGCAGACTAGATCCTAAGGGAGACGGGGAAAATGTAAATGATATTTTATAGCACTTACAGTGAAGGAAACTTTGTTGGATGGTTGGTATGCAGCTAATGATATCAATTTATGTAATATTGAATAAAGTTACCATAAGAAAGAAAGACTGAATGAAGCAACCTGAACCTTTCTATAGAAGAGGCAAACTTTCTGAATAGAGGACTAAAAAATCATCAATAAAGCATTATGCAATACCAGTAACTGAGATGCTAAGATATCAAAATAAATAAAAACCTAATGAAATAATGTTTCATTTGTTGATACATCCTTGATAAAGACTGGGTCATATGAAAGATAAATTGGAAATTCTCCCGGATGAGAAACAAATACATATATAATTGATATTGCTGGTGGTGGTTACCAGAATTGAAATCCCTGATTATAATCCATTTAAATTAGGATGCAGATGGAAATTCATCACTTGTTTCAGAGGGCCAAGAACCTCAAAATGTTAGTTAAAAATGCATATTTCATGCTCTGAGAAGGCCAGGAAGGTTCATCCCTGAATAGACCTTCAGAGCAGCCCTTGAACACCCACCTGAAACGCGTGGGCTCAGCAGCATGGCAGGAGAATTTCCTTATGGAACACTGGCCAACAACCTTATGCAGCCCTAGTAAAATGATTTTATGTTTTCAAAACACTGAGGCTGAACCTGTTCTGGACTTTGCTGCCCTTTTAGATACTAACTACCCTGACCAATTTCTCTCAACAATAAATGGATTGAGCTCCCCAGCAGCAGTGCTTATGAAGGGTCTCTTTCCCTCAAAATAAGAAATCCGTTGGGTGGCAAAAAAAACTTAGGAAAACTAAGAGTGATGAATCAAAGGTTGCTAAAGACCAGAATATTAAAAGTTCCAAATTTATGATAGTGCTAGAAACAGACAACTTCATTTTAGCGATCAGGTGATGGTGGAAATTAGATTAATAAAAAAGTGAAGGAGATAGTAAGTAATATAAATTAAAATTTACGAGGCATAGAAAATTGATTGGATAAAGTAGTGTCCTTAGCCCAGCAAATCTTAAGATATTTAAGCATATTCTTCATTTTCAAGTTTGATTTTAGGATTAGTGGTACAAAGAACTTTTAATAAGCTCTATTTCTTCATGTTTCAATAAGAAATATAATCATCTCAATCCACTCTGTCTCAATTTGATTTTAGGATCCTCTCCCAGAAAGTTAGACTGCTAAGATTAAGTCAATTCTGTCATTTTTAATTAATAATAAATTTTGGAGTGTTTTTTTAAAATTCAAATTAGAAACCCTTTATAAAGGAGAAAAAATGGCCATAGTATAAATAAAATACCAAATTATATAATTCATAGTATAATTACAGATACAATTTTTAAAAGTACAAACAGTAATGCTTTATATAAAAATATTACAAACNAATACCAAATTATATAATTCATAGCATAATAATTACAGATACAACTTTTAAAAGTACAAAAAAAATCACAAACAACAAGAACCAAATCAACCAACCAACCAAAAAACCCAAGCAAACAAAAACACCCCAAAGAGTACTAAAGGAGAGGATTCTCCAGGAGGGAATCTCCTGTCTGCTAGTGTTAATTTTCTAATAAGTCACAGAAAAGTAGAGTAAGTCCAGAAGATTAGGAGAGAGGCAATGTTGTGTCCATACTAAAAATGCCAAAAGGGATGAATCCAGTAACCACAGGCCAGATGCCCAACTTCCGTTCTTGGCAACATAAAGGAAAGCTGCTGCAACTGTTTGATAAATTATAGAAAAATATTTAATTCCCAGCTAAATTATTTTAGAGGCAATTGGTCTGGACTAAAACCTTTGCTTTATTCTTTCAAAAGATTACAAACTCAATTGATGAAGGTAATCACATATATCTAATAAACTTAATTTTTGTGAGGCATCAAAAATGAGCAGAATTCAGTATTGTACTCCATCCATGCAGAAAAAGATAGCTGATTGCTCTGGAGGGTTAGCCCTTAAACTCCTGGGATTTTCTGCTTTAAAAGAATGAGTGATAGCAGCTCCAGCTGAGCTGAGATTGGAGCAGCCCTGCAGATCTCTCTGTCTGCCTGCCATGATTGAAGTCTGACTTCCCAGCTGCTGAGGAAAGTTGTGAGAAATACGACAGAAATTTACTTCAGATTAATTTTTCACACAACAAATAATAGCTTAAAAAGTCACCCAGAAAATAATTTGATCAGAATATTTCTGATTCAGAGATCTGCTCTGAATATTTGTGACCACCTTGAAGCAGGAAGTCAGAGGAGACTTCCACGGGCACCACTGAAAACTGCAAAAGGGGAATTCCACGTCCAGCTTCAATACACATGACAAAAGAAAAGTTTACATATTTTGTCGTGTCTGAGGAAAACAGACTTACAGGGCAGACAAACCAAGTGTCTGTCCAGCTGCTGCTCTTGAAACAGGCCCAGAGGTGGTTTGTTTGTTGTATTTCAGTATTCACTTACAATGAGGGAGGCATCCTTAAAGGACAAGGAGTAATGGAAACCAAAGGCCAAAAGCTACAGTCAGATAAACATGGGCTGGAAATAAGGCTCAGTTTTCAGGGAGATGGTTCACAGCCTAGGATCATTCAGGCTGCAAGAGACCTCGTGGTCATTGAACGCAATCTCCTGCTGAAAACCGGATCAGCTCTGATCACTCAGGGCTTTATCCAGTCTGGTCTTGAAAACTTCCCAAGGTGGAGACGGCAAAAGCTCCTGGGCAGCCTGTTCTATTGCTATTCACTGCTAGCAGGGCTGGCCATCGAGGTGAAGATATGCTTTAGCTATACATTATTGGCTGAATTGAAAAAAATGTCTGCAATTCTGAGAAGACTGGAGTCATTCAAGAATGCAAATGAAATGCTACTAAGAAAGGAGCAGCTGAAAAATAAAGATACTAAAATATCTCTAAATGGGACAGTAGTTTTATTTTAAACCCATTCTTTACTCCTAATACAATCACAGAAGCATCCAAGAGTAATCTGGGCCATTCACTCTTTGCAAAGTGATACCAACTCTTCACGAAAACCTGCTATTTTTGTAGGCAGTAGATGGTCAAGTAACATCAGATACTGAAGGCAACACCAAAGCATAAGGGAACTACATTATCAACCATGACTTTCTAAAGATTTTCTTGAGACAATGATTTTTGCTTTTTGCTTTACAATTTGCTTTTTTTCAAAAGTAACTGAGACAATTTGACATAAGGAGGCCTTAGTCACTGACAGATTTTTGGTTGAAAACAGAAGATGTGGTCCTACATTGTTGAAAAAAATGTGGGCAGAGCACAATCAATGTATTGAACACATTGGTCTGCAGCCTATCACTGTTCATCAAGTCATCAATGGCAACAGGACAGGATATCAGAATTATTTAATATCAACTCTTAAGACATAAAAAGCAGAAGAATATAAGCAGCTCAAGGGATGTAAATTCCTTCTATTCCTCTGACAATATAAATTAAAAGATAATATTTTGTAACAGATCTGTGTAAAAAACTGTTTATTGTTTCAGTATGGGGTTCTGGGATTGTTGGGGAGGGGGATTTGTGGGGTTTTTCACTCCTTCCTCTCAAAAGCATGTTCAATAGCAGAAATCACCAGGAAAAAAAAACCAACCCAAAACTAGAAAAACAAGGCATATCCCCAAAAATTATAGTTTCTACAAAGACGAAATTTGCAATCCATTACTCATTCCAGTCCAACTTCCAAGGCATTGCAGATGCACTGCTTCATGCGGCTTACTCCAAAATAAAAGAATCTTAAATTGTGAATCATTTAGTGCTGCTTACTTTGTGCAACCTATGAGATGTCTGGCACTTGAAACTGCCCACGACTTTAATAATCAATTGGAGGTTGCAGCCAATCACATTTCCCCCGCGACAGTTTCCAAGGTAACCAACAAAGATACCGACATGGGCTGCATGCAGTGCGAAAATGCACAAAAACACTGCTACATTGCCACTTTTTTCAATACTTCGGGTTGTATATTATAAAATGCTAAAAACCCCCTAAATTAGTATTGACTAAAGCAGCAGCAAAAAGGCCAAGGCAGAATTAAAAGACAGTGATGAAGAACTTGTGTCTGCAGTGATTCAGGAGGACTACGGAGACTCCTTGAAGCTCTGCTTTTCATCAGCTACAGTATGGATCCCTCCCTTCCCTGGTCAGCCAGGGAAAATGAGAGCTGCAGCTCATTAACGCAATTAGGACACCCGCTCTGTTTTGTTCCTGTAAATACTTGTTTAATTTGTATTTGTTTGTGAGCTGCCTTCATCACGAGACAGTATGACACACTGCTTTTTACATAGATTTATGCTAGAACTTTTAGTTCTCAGCCCCCAAGAAAACCCCTCCAGAGAAAAAAAGATCAATAGTACTTCCAAATAAAGGAGTCATCAAATTACTCACGTTTACTTAGAAAAGCTCTCCCTCTCCTCTCTTTTCTCATCCCATCCTGTCAATTGAAGCAGAATATGCAGGAGAGAAAATGCTGGGATTTTTGTTTGGTTTTTGCCCCCACTTCATGCTTATACCAGAATTTCAGCCCCTAGTTCCTTTTAATTAAAATATCTCAAAAAATCATTATCTTAGCAAAATGAAACTTGGAGCCAAACTGAGCTTCTGTTACTTAAAGGCTTAAAATTGGGATTTACCAACACATGGGTTCTGTGACAACAGAATAAAGCACTGGGACGTTTTCAATGGAACAAATGCCTTTCACCTGATAATGGGCTCAGGTACACGAATGTTTTCCTGAGATGCACCTTGGCACAGCTTCTCTAATTCTGAAGCTTTCCTGATCAGAGATTGTCAGTCACATTTCTCTGTACTGAGCCACTAGTGGATCGACATCACTTTTCCCAGAACCTAATACGATCCTGAGGCTTGATTTTTCTTGTGAATTCATCAAAAACCAAACCTCTGATCTCCAGAAAAGATTCTTCTACATCAGGAAAAAGGTGCTGTGCCTTATCCAAGAAAACCCCCCCAAAAAAACCAACCAACCCCACACCCAAAACCAACAAAAACCAAACCAGAAACCCCAAGCCGATACACACAAACACACAACAGACTTCAGGCGCTGGAACTCTTTCTCTCTGCTCTCTGATTGTCATGAAGACAAGTCCTTCATGAAGGCTTTCCATTATCTTTTTTTTTATAAAGCGCAGAATGACACAAGCTGTTTGATGATGTTTGTAGAACCTCACAGATTGGTCTGAGTAGTTTGAAATGTATTACATACTCAAATGATTTGAAAAATTTTAGCCAGACTGGTTAGGTTATTAAATTTAAAAACTGTGCAGTAATTGCTAAATATTTTTAAATGCAATAATACTTTTCAATTACTGAAAAATTTAACGCTAGCACTCTCTAAGATAACCAAATATATAACCATTAGAGTAGATCCAAAGTTGGCAATCAAGTCTTAATTTTAATTACATGTACATCCTATTAAAACTTGCTGTAAGATAAAATGGTTTCAGAAAATAACCCTAATTCATTTATATTCTACAACCCTTGTGAAAAAAGAGGCGCAGTGAAATCAGCTTCCTATGTTGTCTAATAAACAGCTTTGTAAATAAAATGAAGGCCAAAGTTTGAAAGCAAGGTGTAGGCAATGAGACTGCAATAATCTTTGTTTGCACATGCAGACAGGATAACTACATGCTCAGCCATCTGTCTGCAGAAATACCAGCTTTTATTCTTTGACTCTGAAAATAGGGTTTTTAAATTTACCATGAAACTTCGTGGAATACAATAAAAAGTAAGATTTATTTTTATAGTCCTCACACTATATAGTAGTAAACAATAACAACATTTCTTGGAAATATAAAGATGCAATGCTTCTAGCTTGCCCATTTGCTTTACATTTCCCCATCTATTCTGACTGCATTGGGCGGGAGAAAGAATGTGTTTATTAAGAATTTGTATGAGAACAGATTGACCCAAATGTCTGTTACCAAAATAGATTATATTAGCTAGAATGGAGTGTGTTTCTTCCATGCAATCAGCAACAGCCTTATGAAAATGTCAAGTCTTATATATACATTCTGATGCAGGATAAGTCAAATTCTTTTTCAACTCTGAAAAATAAATACATTAGAAATATTTTGCTTTGTACTATGAGCACAGAATGTGACTCTCCTAGAAATACTGCTCTTGCAATCAGTTTCTTTCAATGCTGGGTTTTATTCATCACTCTTGGTAGACTACCAAAATAAACTAATCAGTTTCAGACAGTCCTTTAGAGCCATTAATAATTAAAATTAGCAGACAGACATTTGCCATGATCAATCATGACCTCTAGTAGACCAGTCTAGAGCTCCTTGTGTCTGGTGAAATCACCCCTGAGCGTGAAAGCACTGCAGCTCATTCCTGGAGGTTTAGGATGAGGTACAGTTGCACCTCAGATTGCTCAGGACAGGACAGGTCTCTTGCCCTGAAAAGCACTGCAGTGCTTCCATTTCCTCCTGCACGTCAGAAGGAGCCCAGGAACCCTGCAGGCCACACACCAGAGCATTGAGGGTATGAACACATTCATCCTGCAATGCGTTGCACCCTGCTCTAACAAAGTTGGTTCAACTTGCTGTATTCCACTCTTTTTCTTTAACCATTTTTTCACCCAGCTTTTTATTTAAATGCATCTCTGGAAGGGCACATAGGGAAGTGCAATGACTATTTTAGTCTCAATAAGTTACAGCTATTTCATTTTTATCTGGAGTTTTCTAATAATTAGCAAACAGAAGAGCTATAAGATCTGGGTTAGATAAAAAGTTACTGTAGAGTTGAGTGTCAATTTATTAATAATGATCTCCAGAATGTTTCACAGTGCCACAGAATCTTTTGATAAACCACTAAATGGTCAATCAATTCATATTAAAAAGAATACAGCAGAGGAAGAAACAAACCAAATAAAATGAGAACCTCTTTTGGGCCTAAGTATCTGAGAGCAGCAGACGAGAGTTAATAAGGTCACACTATCACTGTATATCATCCATACGCCATTTCTCTCAGCAGACCCTCCTCCCCACACTGTCTGTAAGTGCTAAAACCACTTACAACTCCATGTGCAAATGATCAATCCATTCTTATTTCTTCCAATAAAATATTTTGCAAGCCATGACTGTTTAACCACCTTCTGGTTTGCATGTGTGTATGCAGAAGAAATGCTACTGGCTCACTTATAAATTACTGAGTGCTGTTGCTTTATGTATTCACCCCTTACACCTTTCAGTTAATTTACCTACATCGCTGGTGTTACCTCTTCTTTCTTTCATTTCCTGAACACATTATCCCAAAACCTAATGGGAAGCATCCAAGTATTTACCAGGTATGGTCCCCTGCTGTCAAATTTATGTGCAACCTTTTCATTAATAATCTTGCAAACAGGATTTCCTTACTGAAATGCAGGTAGCAACCAGCCATGGATAATGTTCTGTGTTTCGTATGAAATTATATCTTTAAACACCCTTAATGATTAATATTAAGGAAAACTCCCTAGCCTGGAAGCTCAACATTAAAGTATTAATGTTAAGGCTATAAGTTTCTGGGTTTTCTATGAATTGATTCATCATAAGAATAGGTGTTTAAAAAATGAGTAAGTAGTATTGGCCTGAGACCATACCAGCACTCCCACTAATCTTATCTGTCAGTCATATCTACGTTTTTAAGAGTGAAGATTTGTACTTATTTTGAAGCCAGGCATAAGTGCCCACAGATTTAGCATTATATGATGCATCCAGACCCCTGCTCCATGCATTCAGGTGAATAATATCAAAAAAATAAATGGCAACATCAGTTGAGACTAGAAAAGAAAAACACTGTCCACTCTCCCCTTCTGTGTTGTGGCATGTCCTCATAACAGATGACTGTATATGAAGATGTGCTTCCCATTGTGTTGGTTATATGAGTCCTCTGTTAAATAAATCCATTAAATTAGTCAGATATTTGTTTTAGAATAAAAACATTGCAGTGGGGGCTTTACTCATCCCTAGTCCCTACTACTGCCTAAGCTTAAAAAAGGAGAAAAGCTTAATATATCTTTTTTAAAAAAGCAAACACCAAACATGAATTTATGTCTCCCATTCTGTAGGAGTTTGTTACTTAGCAAATTCTGCTCCTACAAGGAAACAGCTATACTTACTTTGATTTATGATTATTTAATTTTAGAAAATATTAGAATTGGTATTCAGCCAGGAACAGTTAATAGTTTAATTTCTGAAAGAGAAAAAAAGAAATGAGAAAAAGGAAAGCTGATAAAAGTACTGCAGTTGTGGTTACATTTCTTACAAAATTAATTATGTTAGTCCAAAGTAATATGCACAGATGTTTCTAACAGGCCACACTGACTAAATGTCACAAATAATTTTAATATCCCCATTGAACAACCATCTCCAAGGTTGAAATTCTTATTAATTTGAGGGCTAGCCTTAAAAATGTGATTTTCTTCCAGCAGCAGAAAACAGAAGTCTGCCTATAGCTTTAACAGCTTTTCAACTGCCTTTGGGCCAGATATTTAAAGTGCCTAAAGATGTAGAAGATACATATGGGATTTATAGAAGTGACTAAGTGAAATTCAGTGGGAAGTAGATACTGCTGTCTAAATTGCCTTTAAATAATTCTGTTAAACATCTGACTGTATCGTCAAAGCACCTAAATAGATCGTTCTTTAGTAAATGCTTCTCTTCTCTTCAGCATTGCTGGACAATGTGCTCAGTTGTTAGAGATATTTTCTTTTTGTTTAGCAAACACACCAACTTGGAGATGTTAAAAAGCAATGGATTATTTGGAAATATTATTTGAGGTAACTAAAGAGTACAGAGTGTCTTGCAAACCGGAAGTCATATTCCATTGAGGTCTCTCCAATTCAAAACCAGAATGCTGTCAATTTTTTCTACACAGCCTTCATTGTACAAAGTGAAGTCTTCATTTAGTTTCACTGCTTTCAAAATAAAATGTCTTTCCCAATGATTTGATTACATTCCTTTCATCACCCCATTCTTGGGGTCATGTTGTAATTTTTTTCTCCCCCCAGGGACATCATTTGGTACAAGGAAGGAAGAGGTGACAGTATCATAACACACACCCGAGAGAGCAATTCACTTCTGGATTTCTTAATTCAGATTACAATCTACAAACCAACAAGAAAGTTATTTTGTTATCATTGGACCTGTATTTTTTGAGAGAAGCATATGTACTAAGGCACCTTTGTGATCAGGTTCTGGGAGCTGATGGGACACGTGAGGACAACGTTTTCTGCATCCCTGCCTCCCTCCCTGCTGGAAGGGCCAGGTACCCAGCTCTCCCCTCTTTACTTCCCACTGGAGAGTCTCCTTCAGATCATAAAATGATACTTAAAATAGGGAAAAAGGGATGTGCTCATATCAGAGAGATTTAATGCAACAGAAGAAATTATTTCCTAGCTGTACCTTCCACCTTGTGCTCCATGACTGAGCTGAGACAAATTCCATGGGATTTTGTGTCCTCAGCCACAGAAATCCCCAGAGCTAAAGCTGGGACAAACCCTGGTAAACAGCATGCACCTGTGCATGGCCACTCAGAGTCAACACCTCGTACTCTAATGGTGTAAAGAAAATAATCGAGTGTTACCCAGAAGGACTTGAAAGATGGGTGAAACAGGCCCTAGCTATCAGCTGTGGTTAGCAAGCCTACCAATTTTTAAAGTCACCTGTTCAAGTCTGATAGAAGAGATCATAGCTGCTATCAGGAGTTGAAGTTAAAAGCAAAAGGCAGCAGAAAACTGTTGAGAACTCAGTATGCTGGATTCTTAAGTGCCTTTTAATATTTTTTTTTTAAATATGTTTCAGTTTTATAAAGGAAGATTATTAAATATATACCCTTCAGGTACTCTAGTTACCATGTATGGCTTTCCCTTCCAAGGGTTTTCTCACTCTCACTTGGATGAAGGGAGAGAAGCAATTTCTAATGCTCTCTGAAACACCAGAAGAAAGTGTTATCTACTCAAAGTTAGGTTCTGGTCCTACACATTCACCTGAAAAGCCTTGTTTTTGCCACTCATTTTTCTCCACAGATACTTCTGGAAGCCATGAACAAAATTTCTCTTTCCAAAGAAGTTGCTGCCCATCATCTGACGACAGAATAACTCTACAGATCTACAGAAATGTTTAAAGGTTTTGCCCACTGCCAGGAAGTGATTATTCTATTACAGCTTATCAACCCAAATGCAATGAAGTTTTGCTGTTATTAGTGAACCCCTGCTGTCCAATTTTCCCATGATCAAGAAGATATGTGCTTTAAAAATCGGAGTAGTGAGAAGGTTTTATTTGAAAGATGTTAAAACAATGTATTGTGCTCCAGAGTACTGGAAAAGTCTCTGCATGTTCACATTCCACAACCCTACCTACTGACACAAACAGTGGTGAATTACCCCACTTCATCTTGTGATGATATAATTGCAGCTAGAATTCAGAAAATCTCTGCATAATGCTCATCTTGAGGGCATTAATGAGCTTCATTAGTCATATGACACTTTGAGGATTGTACAGATGTGCTCCATCCTGGTCATGCCAGGGAGAAGGAGACTCTTGGAACTGGGCACTTTTGAGCCACCGCAGCCTGGGGAAGGCAATCCAATGGATTGGTACAAGAACTGGAATTGTATTCTGGAACTCTGGAATTTATTTTTTTTTCCTCCTTTTTATTCCCCTCTCTTTTTTTATTTTCCCCTATTCCAAGTCATAAATAAAATGGCAGGAAAACTGTGTGCATGAAATATCTGTAGCTTAACCTTCTTGCATGACAAAAAAGTAAGGAAACAGACCAGCAGGGGAAGCCTTACCTTATTTTTCCTAAGCAACAAATTTGGAGGTTTTGAAATGATCAGGAGAATCAAATTGAAATCATGAGAAAAAGATGACAGAGCTGAGAATCCCAATTTAATTACTGTAGGGGTAGTTTTCCTTGAATTATGTTTTAGCTTTCGGTCTGAATATTTCAAAGCAGAAGACAATTCTGTTAATTCTGGTGATTATATTATTGAGTTCCAAAACAACAGCAATACTAACATGCAATGGTTGCTCACTTATCCTTGTGAGTTCCCTCATAGTGGGATAGTCATTGTTTCAGGAATGAGGGGGAGACAGATTTGTAAGGAGAATTTGCTTATGTTGCAAAGGCTCCTGAATTCTAAGTCCTCTCACATAATGGAGGTCTTCTTTAAATAAGAAAAGTCAATTTGAATTATCAGGTCCCCTTCTGCCCCATTAACACATTTTTAGAATTTAAAAATCTCTCTCATTTCCCTCAAGAATAAAATTTCTGTACCTCAACTGTATTTTCTGACAAAAGTGACAAATTTATCTTGCAAGAACTAAGAAAAGACCTTAAAGCTTGAGGTACTGAAAAAAAATCAGCTAACTTGAATACATGCAAGTAGGTTCAACTGCATTGAGCATAAAACCTATGAGAGTGCTGAAAGAAATATCTGTCCTTATAGGGAATGAAGTACATGTTACAGGTAGAATTCTACACATCAAACATCAAAGACATACAAGAAAGTCCAAATACTTTTCTTTTAGTCCACCTGCAACCTTCTTTTTAGTTTTAATCCCAGTTTTATGCACTATCAGAACTATTCCAAAAGACATGATTTTGTTCCTCAGCTACCTTTGGAATTAATCAAGAAATGTAGGTATTTTATATCCTAATAATCATCCAAATAACTGAAAACATTAGGGGAAAACAAACATACATTAAACCCCCCCAAGTCAATTCTTTTGGTCAACTTGTACTGACAAAGACAAGGTGGTTCCTAAAAGGACTACAGAGATCCTAAGTTAAATCATTATCATGTTTCTCTAGTGCAGATCAGCTAATGATTTTACAGAACTGCACTTAAGCTTAATGTTTAATGTTTCATTAAATTGGATGATTTATTTGTGCTATGATTCTGGAAAAAATTAAAGACTCATTTCTTATTGGAAAATAATAATAATAATGGAAAATTGATAATAAGATTTAGCAGAAGGTAAAATATCAGAAAAGCTTACTAAAAACTTTTTTTAGATTATTATTATTATTACATTGTTGTTAGCAAGGTAATCATAAAATTGAGACTTCTCTTGCTGCACAAAAGGACAAGATTTTAGGAATCATGCAAAGACAGATTCAGATTTAGATGGAGCAAGTTTCCAGAGAGGGAGAAAATTACTACACTTGCCTGTAGTATACACATATAAATGAAGACAATCTGCATTTCAGTTGGTTATATAACACCCAACTTTGCTGATTGTTAAAATAAACTGAAAAACGCAGCACAAGGCAATGAAAGCCCAATACATTTTTCTTAATATCTTAAACATCTTTATATCACTGTTACTGACTGGATCAAAATGAACAAATTCTGATATAATGAATGCACATCAAAACTTGGCTTTGATCACAGTTCAGCATAGTTCAGATAGAAGAAAGCACATAAATAGTAGCCTGATCATCTCCTTGAAATAAGTAGCAAATTTTCCAGACTGCTAATATTAAAAAAAACAAAAATCAGGATCAGTCCTCCTAATGAGCAAAATTATGTAACTGTGTTCAGATAAAAGTAAAAATAAGCTGGGAAGTTCAAGCAAGAGCTGAGTAGATGGCTGGCTGGATTCACATGGAGCTGTGTGCATAGTTTTTTCTCTGATAAAATATTTTATTAAAGTATGGCACAGAGTAAAGGCTGGGCACAAAGACATTCTTCTTGAATGGTTCTCTGCACTCAGTCAAACCAGAATTCTGGTGGACCACAGAAAAGCAAACCTCAAGACCAGCAGCTGCTCTGCCAGGAATTTCTAGTGCCTCTAGAATAGGTGATCACCAATAATCATGCACAATAGTCATGCAAATCTCAACCAATGAGCTCAAGATGTCAACCCCACTTTCTTCTGTACTTACAAAACGGAAATTAAGCACATTGTGGATAAAGAAAGAAAGAAACTTTGCAATTGAAAATATATAGTGGATATAAAAGGTAAAGTAACTTTGATAAGGGTATGGAAAATAACAAACATTTTATTAGGACAATTTTGAAGTACTAATGTTTCTAATTTAGGGAATTTATGAGTGAAATTCCACAATATTTGCTGCCATAGTCATAACCAAACTGCTAAACTTTAAAGACTCCTCTTGCAATAAATTTTTTGCTAAAGATTTAATAAGTGCACATTAGAACCAATACAATTAATTAGTGCTACGAAGCAAAACCAATTAATAAAAATCAGTGATGCATTAACTGTTACAATCAATAGACTTCACTTTGAATGTTACTCTCCAAAAGATTGTGCCTATACATTATAGGGCAAAGGAAGCTGAACACAGGATTTTTCCAATAATTTGAGTTAAAACAATATGGTTTTCATGCAAATTATTTTAATTGGCTCTAGCAGAGATCTGATACGTTGCATAATCTGGAAGTTTATGTGGGTGCTGGGGCAGCCTCACAGCCCGGGTAACCTCCCATCAGCGCAGCCACTGCGCAGCGCAGCCTCCAGCAGATGGAGACAGGAAAACAATCGAGATGGATGCGGCAGACAACTGCTGGTCAACTTTGAGAACTGGCATTGTGCTCTTAGGGATCCGCACTTGTCAGACACAGAAAAACCCAGCTGGGACCTGTGTTTTCTTTTATTACTGTTGTTGCAAGAAGACTCTCTCCCCTCAGGTATTCGGTGTACAATCCATAGGCACGCTTCTGAAAGTGCGCTGTGGCCTAAAGGAGGCTCGTTGCGACTCTGTCATTATTATGCCCCATTCCTCCCCTTTCCCATTTCCTCTCGAATTTCACATTCTCTGCTCAACTCTGACACAGACCGTTATTACTTCCTGTTGCTCCCGGTGTCAGGTGCCGATTGTGTTCTCTGTGCGTTTCACGTACCTCGTGCACACTTTATAAAGCGTGGGGCAGATCAGAGAGCGTGGGAGGAATCACAATCACAGAGCAGAAGTTGGAAGGGACCCAGAAGGATCAGCAAGTCCAACTCCCAAGTGAATGGCCTGCACAGTGACCTTGGCATTATCAGCATTGCGCTCTGAACAGCTGGAAGATTGGTTTCACACACAGTAAGAGTTTCGTGATGAGAGGATGAAATTTTTGGTGCAATCGCACCTTTGCTCCCATTTCTATGTTTTTTGTTATACATGGAAAATATTTTTCTTTACTTTCTGGTAAACAGTATCAATGCCCTAACATAAAACATTAAGGAAACAGAACAAACTGCAAGAACAGAAATTTCAGCTAGAGAGATAGAAATAAAACGTCACAGGAAGATTGATCAAACATTGGAACAGACTAGCGAAAAAGGTGGTGAAAATCTATCCTTGGAAATACTCAAAGCTGAGGTAGAATTGAGCATAAGCAAATTGATTTGACATTGAAGCTGGATCCAACCTTTGAGCAGGGGGTTAGAACAGATTCCCTCCAGCAGTCCCTTCCAACTTAAATTATTTTAGGATTTTATGAAAGCATATGGTTCTTTTCTTATCTCAGATACAGCAAAAGAAAAGATAACAATATCGTGACAGTAATACAAGGAAAAAGTAAGCAATTATGTTTTCCTTCTTTTTCAGACATATTAGAAAATAATCAGAACAATATTTTATTAGGGTAGAAATGTTAGTAAAACTAGTATTTTTATCTGTTGATAAAAAGCTACTTGCCAGACAATGACAACTGGGATTATTTAGTACTCTCCGGTTGCTGAAGCTGACAGACATTCAACAATACTCCCACAGAAAGAATTTTTGACTGAAATTTAGCTGTTAAATCTGCCATTGATTTAAAAAACACATTATTGAGGAAAGCTGGCAATTCCCATGAGGCATTTGATTAATAATTTTCAAAGCTTCAGTAGATAAGCATTACCACATCAATGAAGGCTGTTGTGCAGAAGCACCATGAGAGCCAACTGTACCAGCACTGCAGAAACTCAGATTTTCAACAGATCTCTGCAAGCTACATCATCTACATCTGAAAGGCAGAAACAGAAGAGAAAAGAAGGACAAGGAAGGTAGTACCATAATTACCTTTGACTAAGAAAACATAAAGATTTTTTTTGTAATCGATTTTGACATTTGGATTTACGAAAGATAACAAAATCCAGAAACACAGATGTTCCCTGCAAAACCTCAATTTGACTGCAGCCTTCCAAGAGAGTTTTCCCGATCTGTGGTTAATGGGAACCCAGATAATAAAACATGGGAAATGTTCAGAGGTGGCACTATAGGGACAGAGTCCTTCGATCAGGTTTAGATCCCGTTCCTCTCTTTAGGGGACAATGTGCCTGCTGAGGACCCGGGTCAGAAAAGCTTCCAAAGCCTACGGATGCTCCTCATTGGAAGAAGTCCAAGGGTCTCTGTAGCTGAGATAGAACTTAGGAGTTCTCTCAGACTATTTATTTTAATAAAAAGACATGAATAAGAACTCTTATTATCGTCAGAGTTTTTCCAACTTGCTATTGCTATAAGTTATCCTTCATCACTAGTGTGGGCTTTTATAGAAAGTTGTACATGAAAGCAAATTTTAGTAAGACCTGGGCCTTTAGCAGACTCCCATCTTCTTGTCAGCTGTAGTTTTCTCATGAGGCAAGACTTCCATATAGTAGCTCTTTCTCATGAATCAATATTGTTGCATTTATGTGAACTTAAATATAAGTTCTTGTAGGTTCATACTCAATAATATTAAAATTAAAATAATACACGCAATAAGGACACCACTAATAACTTCAAATTTTGTGGTAGATAAGCTAAACAAGAAGTAGTTGAGGCTTCAAAACGTCAAATAATGAGTCTGCAGACAGACACTACACTTGCTGGCATAAAAAGGTGGATGGAACTCACTGGACACAATAAAAGAAGGCAAAAGTCCATCTACAATTACTGCTGCAGTATTTTTCAAGCACAACCTTTAAAGCAAATGCTACCTGGGAAAAAGTTTAGAGTTTGGCGATGAACAATTCCATTCACATAAACTTTGGGTAAAAATTACACAAAAAATAAACCCAGTAATAGAGTGTACAGGTAGTGGAATTTCAGTCTCTGACACAAATTTATTGGGCTGGAGCTGGTTTTTATCCAAGCCAGCTCCCATACATGTCTTAGAGCAAACACAATATTACCATTTGATCAGTTCAGAAATTATACACAACAGTTCTCACCCACTGATCATCAGCTTCACCCCTAGATGTCAAGGCATTTCAAACAGAACCAATATCCTTCTCCCCATCCATTCAAGCACTCAGACTCCAGGAAGATGAATTTATGTTAAGAACTTAAGGCCACTGTGACCCAACGCACTGATTAAACTGAGAACAGCATCTGTACCTAATTTTCTACAACTGTAGCATTTGCATAGGGAAATCACGTTGAAGATTCAATTAGAAATACCAATACTGTCGGGAAGAAAGGGCTGACATGTCAAAATTAAAATAATATAAGCATTAAAAAAGATTTTTTAAAATGCTCTAAATACTTTGGTGGGAAATGGAGAAAATGTAGCTGTGCAAGTTGGGGAAAACAAATTGTAAGGATACATTAGAGCAAAGGAAAAAAAAAAAAAAATCAGTATATTCACAAAAGCCAGCGTGCAAAAAGGAGGACAGTGATCCAGAAATAATTATACTGGGAAATAGGATAAAGACGATAAAAATAGCTGTCATTAAACTGTTATTTTTCTTCCAGTTGTCCTATAACATAATGGGTTTTGTCCACTGCCTAAACTATTTTGTCTCTTATATGTTACATGTGTTAGCACATATATGAAAAGATGCCACAGCTGATTAAGGCTACATTTATATGGTTATATATAAAAATACATTACCTACTATATACAAGAACTAATAAACACAATGCTGCAAAAATAGTGGAGGAAATAGAAACCATTTAGGTGAGCCAAATATATATACTTTCAGATGAATTTGATGGCTTATTTCACTATTATCAAGTTGGAATGAAGCTGTGAAAGTACAATTACCAACGGTGAAGCAGGAGGAGATGAATGCACTGGGAACAGAGGGGCACAATCCCATGAAAGCCTAGGTTTGGTAGCAGGCATTGCAATAAATCTGCTAAACTACAGCCTTGGTGGATTGGAAAATCCACTGTCCATGCTGGTGCTGCAGCCGCTCCCCGTGCAAATTCCAACCGGGTAAAAGCACATGCAGCGTTTTTGGTTCTTGTCAGCTGTCAAACCCACTGTGTTGGTCTTGTGAAAGGCACAACACGACTGCTGACTTGGGCTTGCTCTCTTCAGGGTCCTGGAGCACAACCCCACCCTTTCAGGAGCTCTAGAGCTTTTCTGCACAGAGCCGTTCTCTGCCACCCCTGCATGATGTGCAGCAAGCCGGGAATTCGGGATTGCATCCCTCCTTCCTTAAGGCTATCAGTAAGAATGTTCTGGATAAGATTTCACCTTCCAGATCGGATTTCCTAAGATTTGTCCACATTTCTTTATTTGCAAGGGTCCTGATGATGATAATAGAAGATGGGAGAGTTCACTAAGTAATATGAGCAGGGCTGGAATACTTATCTGGAGTATCATCCACATATGAAGAACTACCAAAGATCCACTTCAATCCACTCTTGACACTGTGTTTATTTATCTTTCTATTTAAAGACTGAAAGGATCAATTTTTCATTAAGGTAGAAGTGTCAGCAACCTGATAAGCCTCTGAGTATTATATCTATTATAATAAAATTACTCTGGAATATATTTCATTCTTTTACCATATATCATGTCAAAGAACATCTGGCAAGTATTTGAGGCAAACAATTTTTCTATTTTCTTTCTCTCTCTCTCTGTGTCTTTCATTTCAGCCCCTGCCAGATCCCCTTTCTAGTAAAGGCTATAAATATCTAGAAACCACTTACTCTAATTAGTATTTCTATATTTTATAACCAGTGACAAATTACTGATTCCAAGATGCTCATCTGAGAAATAGGATTTTATCCACTGTAAAAATAGTAGAAAATAGCATATACAGTACCAAAAACTTTGAAGAAAGGAAAAAAATCTACAGTAAATTATGATTTTGAAGGCTGTTGTAAAAGAAGGGCACATTATTCAAAATTCTTGAGAACTGGAAGACTGCTAAACAGCAGATGACTAAAATACTGATAGCCTATATGGGCTTTTTATGAAATTCAACAAAAATATTTTACATTTAATATGTGGCAAATACATGGCCAATGCAATAATCTTTCCAATTAATGTAATTTTCTATATAAATAATTCCATGTGAAATTTTTAAAATAAACCTGCATCTTTAATTATCTTTTTATTCAGGATTGAATTAGTAGAGGGCACTTACTATATTTATTGAAAATAAGTTACATTTTTCTGTTTTATTGTGTTTGCTTTTCCCTGTAGCTCACACCATTGTTTTGGTTGGGTTGTATTTTAACATTTACACATAAAGAAGGCCTAATTTTTAAGATAAGGTACAAAAATAGGTATTTCCTTAAACTGCATTATATTAGGCTTTGTTTGAAGCTTTTAATCCGTATGTTAATTGGCTGAGATAGTGAGCTCCTGTTTAGAGTGAGGCATTTAGGGAAAATCTTTACAGATGTACACAGCAAAGTCACTAAAACTGTTATGCTCTCTGAGAGGCCTAAGAACTTCTGTTAGAAAAGAAATACATGCAGCACCTTGAATATAAATATATAGTGATTTACCTGCAACATAAGAAAGGGCAGAGAATTTTTGCAGTATGAGAAATCAGTATTTTAGTGTATCAGTTTGATAGTCTGAAATATTTACAGAGAGGTAAGCAAAAAAATGGAGTGTAAAACACCTCAGAAGATTTACAAAGAAAGGCTACATTTTCCAAGATGTTTGGAGAGTTAATCTTTTACAGCACCATAACCTTGACGATGTTAGAACTCATGTCAACTAAAAACACATTTCAATATTATTATGATTCATATGCAGGTTAGGTGAATACAACAGTTGAGAGAAAAAGCTGCTAACTCCACAGGGGAGATCTGTGACAAATGTCATTTGTATGGTTTTTTAATACAAAAATTTTTGTTGTTTGTGAATTTCCTGACATTAAAACTGGAAATTTCAGAATAAAATGTTTTTCCAATTTTTTTTACTAATACAGAGCACTAAATGTACATCTTACTGGTTTCTGTAATGCAAACATCTAATCTTTTCTAATAACTTCAAGCAACAGTTGGGAACAAACCTAATTAAGAGACACTTAAGTGGCTTATCTCTATCCAAACAGCCAACAAGAGGCAAAGATTCAGATGTCAGATGGGGTGTTTTATGCAAGCATTCCAAATACTCTCCAACATGGGAGGCAAAAGAAATTTCAATACAGAGAAATGAAGGAAAATAAGGAGAAACCTTTAAGGATTACCAAATAATCCACAAGTACTACTTTCAGCAATCTTGCTCCTTCCCCCTCCCCTCCTTTTTCCCCCTGAGATGGCAAAGAAGCAGGGGAAAGACTGATGGTTATAATTACACAAAAATTATTTGCCACAATAAAAGGGACAATTAAACATTTTCATTTCAAATATTTATCTTAACAGATTTTGTGTAAACGGTGCTCTGCAGCATGCAATATTTAAAAGCTGGTTTAACTCGTGACTGCCAAACAACTTACAAGAGGCTCTTGCTCTCTGTTCGAGTACCCAGCTAATGGCACATTCCTAAATGCACAGAAATACGAGCGCATGACTTTGGAACTCATGCATTTAAATTATGTATTTCAATTATATAACCGTTTTGAGAGAATATATAAAACAGAGACAAATATAGATGAATTAATTTTGCTAAAGTGCTTAGGTGAGTATCTATGGGGAAGTGACATAAATCCAATCTCTGATCACAGTCAAGGAGCGGGAGCTGGAAGGGCTGATAGTGGTTATCAATGTATTCCACAGTCACTCCACAGTGAAATATTCATATGTTTAGGATAATAAATTATATATTTAAGCTGTTCAGGACCTAGCATGTATTAATTCAGAGTCCCTAGTTTGTTAGCTCACATACAACCCAAAAACCAGTGAACCATGAGAGTCCGAGAGCAAAATACGGATTCTCTAGACAGGTAAGAAGTCATGCAGGCAATGCAGTGGTCTAAGGGACTCTGAGTAGGAGACAAACAAGCTCCCCACCCACACTTTCATTTGATTTCAGTCTTGTGTAAAAGCAAACAAACAAAACCCACTGAAGATTAAATCAGAAGTTCATTTTTTTACCTTCCTTTGGGTTTAATACGAGTTGAAGGATTTTAATCATATTAAGAAAAAACCACATAGAGAAATACCCACATCTCAGAATTAAGTTTATAAGAAAGTCACCGTTATCCAAAACTTGTGTGAAAACAAATTAAATTTAACCCTAAGTCTCTACAATAAAGTAAACCCATTAGGTAATAGTTGGTAGAGTCTCATTAAACACACATCTGAAAGTTCGCTTGTTCCTTCAGGCTGATTTCTAAATGCAGGCTCCTAAAGGCTTGTGCTCAAGGGAAGAATATCAACCAGCATATTACAATCTCTTAAACAATTTGTCTAATTTATGTATCTTGTGCAGTCGTGCATATATTTATCCAGACAGCTTTATCTTTATATCAAAGACAAAGATACTGAACGTGTCTATGCTCTATCTGTACATTCTCACCACTCCACCACATACCTGATTGAACAGAAACACATTTAATTACAACCTCACAATTTGTGTGGTTGGAATTAAGCATGGACTTAGTGGGCTTTTTTTCACTGTGTATTTGAGCTCAGCGTTCTCTCTAGACAACGTAGAAAAGGACTGACCTCCAACAAAGCAGAAATCTTGAGAATTAAGAACCTCTGTTCACTCAGTCTTCAAATGTGAAGGATGCCAGGCTAGAAACCATCTCTCTCTCATCAGAGAATTCCTTTTCACTGAAGAGAAAGAATTGCCACCATCATTACAATTATATAATCACAGGCATTACTGTTAGTTAACACTCCTGAATTCACTAAGCTTCACACCAATTCAGGTGCAGTGAGCCCGCAGCTCCCAGGACCTCCTACCCCAGGTGCTGCTGCTCAAGAATGATTTCCTTCTCATTTGGAGCTTGTACCTTACACCTGTTCTAGAAACTTATCCAAACAATCAGAGGATCAATGTGTCCGGGGTTGACAGTCACATATGGAGAACTTGCTTCTGCTACATTAGGACTTGGACACTTGCCAATACCATCAAGATAGCGAAGTTTATGCAAGATTCAGAAAACCACAGAATATGCAGCAGAACCTGCTTCTGCCCCACTATAAATGTCTGTCCTCAGATAAAGGATATTATTCCTGAAAAAATAACATTAAGCCTCATTTTTTTAGTTGTGAATGGCTCTGTAAAGATTACTTAAATTGAAATTAAAATGGATGGTTATTACCAAGCACAACTAACACAACCTAGTGAATCAGATTTTTGCTTTCTGCATTGTATCTCTGAGGTACAAGAGAACATCCTCTTTTAGAACAGGTCTGTCTTTGAAACACACACTTCTGAAACATCTTAAGAAAATTGGGAAGCTGACTACATAAATGAGATGATCTGAAGGGCCAACAAGACTTCAAAAAGTTCACTGACAGAATGATCACTCCACCATCAGCTCTGCTGGTGGTGATGGTACTTAAAAAAAAGGTGACTGAGACACGTAGAAGCACACGATGACAAAGACTTAGTATTGCTGTAACTTCCTGATTCCTTCCCTCTGCAATTCAGAATGGAAATTGTTGCTGCCCTCTTGTCAGTTAACATTGAGAGGTGGCTGGAATGGCACATGGCAAAAATACTGGCAAAATAAAAGGTCTTTCAAGCACTGAGTCAAAGGAAGGTTACACAGTTTATTCCTGTGTGGTTCCTGCCAGGTTTGTTTTGTGGTGTTTCACGTCTGTACAGCAAGGAAGGAGCCTAAGGACTTAATTTATTTGTAGATGCCTCAGTAGGCATCTAGAGAGAGCCCTCAGCTTTCACAGAATGATTCATGGATGCCTCACATTTCCCAGAAACATTTAATTCTTATGATGACAGAAATCCTAAGAAAAACAAGAAACCACACAATACTCTTATCGATTTGTACACATGATGTCAGCCAGTTCCATCTGCACTTTGAAATGCCATTTATATACCTGCACAGTAGGTGGAACAAGTACTAAGAACTGAACAACAGTCTGTCCCATATCCTTCAAAAATGCTTAATAAAGAATTTGTTTCATTTTCTGCCCAGCAGATCTGCCAAAAGCAAGCTTCTTTCCATTACTGAAGTGTTTGTGCTAGACTGCGCATTGAATAATGTCTGAGAATCAGCCTGAGGTTTGAAATGTTATGGTTTCTGTCTGTGTGGACCTTTGACTTTCCTGGACATAAAGCAAACTCAGGTTCAATCTCCTATGCATGCAGGCTCAAATATTTCAGCATTTAATACGAAAATAAGGATGCATGTCTGTATATGTGTTTGCAGGTGCATAAATTTGTATGTATCGATTAGAAAATGTTTCACTGTGGTCGAGCTTTGTACAGGACAAGAATAAGTAGGACAGAAGCATCTTTCCCTCGGTGTGTTCGCTCAGGTCTGGGAGCTGCTCTCTCCCGTGCCAGCTCCTGGTGTTCCAAGGCACCAGCGAGGCAATTTGGGAGCAGATGACTCATCCACACTGGGAATGAGCTGTGGCAGGGTGGGGTGAGCAGCGCAGGTAACAATATGTGCATACATTCCCCCCGAAGGGTTTGGAAGGCAGAGGAGACATTCTGAAAGGGTAAACAATGTAAATACTGTCCTTTGACAGCAAGATGAGCATGAAGGAATAGCAATCTGGCAGGCAATACATTTACACAGGATTGTAAAGCTATTTTACTTATATCTCTGCTGTATATTCCCTACAAAAATAATTAATTCGCTGGGAAATAAAGCTCGTAAAAAGAAAAGTCATCAAAACCTCGAAATGCAAATTTTTCCCACAAAGTAAGGGCAGTTTTAAAATAAAGCTTCCCTATGACCCCTGAGTTAATTTATAATCCCGTCCCCAGCATAAAAGTTTATTTCTCCTTATCGAGTATGTAGATGCTGATCAAAAAGAAATGGGGGGGCACATTTTTCTGGCAGGGGCTGAACAGATAGCAGGTATAAGATTAGCTGCAAATATCAGAGACTCAATTGCAGTCTTGTAGACTTTGTGCCAAATTTGTCATATTTTAACTTGCTAGTTGCCACAGAAACTTCAGTCAGACTATTTTAATTTCAAAATTCCTCAGTTTCAAGCAGAACACAAACATTTCTCAAGAAGTTTTCAGCTGTTGCAAATGATCTAATTTTCAGCAATAGTATTCCTGATTGAATCAGAAATTTCATCTTTCATCTCAGTGCTAATGATATCCTACAAGGTGATAAAATTGGCAGCTGGAAAGTGTAATCTTGCCACCACACTTCTCGATTTGCCATTCACTTTTTTCAAGCCTGTTGTCCAGTTCATGCCATTTTCTCAGCAAATTTCCAATTTTTTTTTGCTTAGAAGCCAAAAGCACACGTTGCTGACAAGCCTTCATAACATTTTCATTATTCTCATGAGAGCTTTGTCTACCAAGAAACGTCTCTCCCTGTCTCTGTGATCACTATTCCTTTTTAAAGTGTGCTCAGATCACTTACAAAATTCTAATTTCCAACTAATTTTCTCAGATATGTTTCTTTTCAAACTGGTTTGATAACCAGTCTCAATAGAATTTGCAGGTTTGATCTCTTCTGACAGAGAAATTTGTACATTTGATAGTGTGACCATTTCTCTTCATAAGCAGAAAACAAATAGGAGAGCACACTGCTTCTTGGTGCAAAGAATTTCAAAACTGCTGAGAAGGGGAATATATCTGATTCACTCTTGAAAGTTTCAAATCCACAAAAAGAAAAATTTAATTGAAGCTTCAAGACAAATTAAGATTTAACAATCTGGCCAAAGCCTATTCCAGCTCCTGAAGCCATCTAGCTCTGTGACAGTGAAGCCTCCTCTACTAACTTTACCATGCAAAGGCTGCTTTTAGCATTTTAGAAGGTAGGCTGGAAGGTTTTGAATGGCTTTGGGATTTTTTTTTTAAACATCTTTGACTCTAACTGCAAATTCCTTATGAAGAATACTGCCATGTCATTTTCTCGCAGGGAAACCCCAGACTGAAATGAATATACAGCTAATTCAAAGACTGCAGTCGAGTGCCCCAGTTCCTGCTTTGCCATCACAGATCTTTGCTGCCATGCAAGAATTGCTGGGCTGGACTCAGGAGTGAGATGTCAACAGACAGCTAAGGGAGGACAGAGAACATCCCAGAACAGCTGCTGTGCTCTATGCCCAACCTTGTCCCAAAAGAAAATGTATTAAACTCCCCCAACTTCCAGGGTGAGGGAGAAAAAAAAAAAATAAATTCTATTTCTCTGACTCACATCCCAATCTACTCTTAGTGAAAGAGACAGATTGTTTATGTTTTTACACAATAGGAGTCTAATTTGGAACAGGGGGCTACTGAACAAAAGGCAATTACCAATTATGCAATTTACAGAAAATGTGACTTACCTAATTCACAACAAAGCAAAGTGAAGCAAAAGAAGTAAGGAGTGGTTGGTGGCCCCGTGTAGTACTGTCCTTTTAATACTCAGGAGATGCTTATTAAAAGAAGCTGCTAAAATAAACCTTTTAAAGTAAGACAAATTGGATGTGTTCTGTTCAGCTGGGGGATGCTGATGGGACACAACATATCCTTAATTTCATAAAGTTAGCTCTTCTTGCACATTTTGTGAAGGAAATTTGAATTTTCCTGTTGGTATTTTGCCAAGACTTCCTTTTCCTTTATTGAAAAAGGAACAGGACATTATTCCAGGAGGAGATGCAAGGTAAAACACAGAACATAGAACCCTTAGAAGTAAATAAAGTGATCCAATGGGGCCAGAAATAGGAAAAAAAACAAAAGAGCCCTAAACTTGTATTTACATATTTAATAATAACAGAAGTATATTTACAAAACTGAATATTAGTGGTGTTTACATGCTAAGTACAGTTTTAATATTCTGAGAAGAGTGATGTACACAAATAAACATGTCTAAGATTAAACATGGTTGAAAAATGGGATAAAGTTTCAAGTGGTAGGTTTTAATCAGGATCAGAGAGAAGAATATAACCCCAGGTTCTGATTTGCTGAATTCCCTTTTCCATGTTCCTCTTAGTAGCTCATACAAACCTTTGATTTTTCATAGATGCAGTGGTATTGTCTGTGAATAATGCAGATAAATGGTTCTGAATATCAACAAAAAACCTGAGCTATCCCAGCTCATGATGCATTCACAGAGATCACATCTTTGGTGTATTCAGAGCGCATTTCTAGGGATTCTCAGGAGCTTCTATTCCCAACTATTCAAAGGCAGAGCTGGAGCTCTGACAGTGTGCAGAGCCCACCTCTGTGGATTATGTCACACTGCTGCCCATGCCACCAGGGAAAGGGACCCGGGGACAGAGGGTATCCTGTATTTTTAATTACATCATTGAATTCTCTTGGTTTTGTAGCATCCCGGTCTCTCTTAAACACAAAGCTTGAGTAGAGAACCCCAGTGTTGGTCTTAATCTAGTCTTACTCCTGAATAAATACGTTTTATTCAAATACGTTATCCCATTTCTTGATAATTAATATATTTTCTTATGAGCTGGTAATGAAAATGAGGTTTATGCAACAAAATATTATGAAAACAATTAATTTACTTAGGTGTATTTATTTGTCCCTCTGTATTACCATGGAAAGAAAATTGACCCAATTCCTTTGTTTACAATGCAGCTAAATGACATACGTGTTACATCATTCATTGCTTTATGAGAAGCAATAAGGCCACAGGAAAAGCTGGAGCAGCATGAACTTTTTTCCTTTAGGACTGACTACATTAACACACTTATTGAAGGAAAGGACAGTAATGATCCAGTCAGCACTTATCAGGACAAAACTAGTAATGATATATAATCCCGGTGGTTTAAAAGTAAGGAGCTCCAGTTCCAACAAAAGTCCTGGTAATGCCTTGGTTTAAAGTCTGAGCGAAATCTGTGTCTGTAACCCTCCGAAACAGCTTAGTATTTTTAAAAAAAAAATCACCCAAACAAAAAAAGAAAAACAAACAAATAAATCTAGAAATCTGAACCAGGACCAACTTCTAGCGTTCAATGTCCATATATCAATGTTTAGGTACTCGAGATCTCTATACAGTTCTGAAGAACTGATCAACAGGACAACTGTTGAGAAAGGTTAAAACTCCCTGGAAATTGTAAACTGTAGGGTTCCCCCCCCTCCCCAAAGTCCTAATGATGTAGAAGCTGCATAATAATCTCCCTGTGAACCATAAACATAATAAAAGCTGAGGCCATTTCTAACATAATCTCTATCAGCAAGATGCCAGCGCTTTTCCAGATTTCCTAACGGGTCCCTGCTAATTCCATGCCAAAACTAGCAGTGGATTTCTTCCTTTTAATCTCCCCTAATGCCTTATTCGATTATTGTCACTGCTCTCCGACCGCGCACCGTCCCTTCAAACCCTAATTCCCCCCCGGCACAGTCAGATGAGGCTGACCGGCGGTGGCGAATCCAAGGGACGAGCACGGCCGCGGACTCCCCGCACGCCCCCACCCCGGGCAGAGGCCGGCCCAGGAGCGCGGGGCCGGGGCTGAGCCAGCCGGGCTCTCCGCAGCCTCAGCCGGCCGAGCCCCGGGCCCGGGGCAGGATGAGCGCGGACACCGGCTCCAGCTGACGGCTCTGAGGGCACCCGAGCGGCCCCGCACGCACCCGCGGCATGGCTCTGCTGCTCGCCTGGGCTTGCGTGGCTCTGAGGTGAGTGACACCCGCCGAGCCCCGAGGGCTGCCCCGGCCCGGAGCGGCGGCCGAGCGGCTCCGCCCTCCCCGCGGCCCCCCGGCC
>VZTX01021527.1:0-40477 GCA_013400915.1 Pardalotus punctatus | reverse complement strand
CCCCGGATCCTCGACAAGTTGTTGGACGGCTACGACAACAGGCTCCGGCCAGGATTTGGAGGTAGCGGGGCAGCCCCGTCCCCTCGGCAGCCGGCGGGTGGGGAAGGGCGAGCGGGAGCTGCCCCGGGAGGAGCGGCCCGGCCCGCACCGCGGCGGGAGGGGGCGGCGGGACCCCGAAAGCGGCGGCGATGCCGCGGAGCTGCCCGTGCCCCGCAGCCCCGGCTCCTGCGGGCCGGCTCCGGTGCCCTCGAACCGGGGGTCCCGCAGCCCCGGCCCCGCTGCCAGCCCCTCTCCGTGTCCCGCAGGCGCCGTGACTGAAGTCAAGACGGACATCTACGTGACCAGCTTCGGGCCGGTGTCCGACGTGGAGATGGTAAGGGCCCCGCTCGCCGCCCCTGCTCCCTTTTCCCGGGATTCATTACGGTGGCATCTGAGTTGACCGTCATTAAAGCAGATTACGAGGGTTAATCTCCTTGACAATCTCTAGGGCCCGGCAGAGCAGTTTGGCAGGAGCTGCATACGGCTATTTCCCGGCAGGGCAGCCGGGGCTGGGCACTCACAGCCTCAGGTGAGGGCACGGGCCACAGGTGGAAGGTGCCTGTTTAAGCCCGTGAGAAGAGGGTGAGCAGCCGTGTCCCAGCCCAGCTTTGCAGAACACCAGCCCGTAGAACACCTCCAGAGCAGCTGCAGGGAATGGTGCCACTGCTGAGCTGCCCCTGCCACGCTGGGGCCCCCAAACTCAGGCACAGTTCGCTTGGGTGAACTCTGGCAATTACAGCAGCAGCCCCAGGAAAATGTTGTCATGGGAGTGAGGATGACATTGCTGTTGTCTTTCTGGAGATTGGCTTGGGCTGTTTTTGCCCTTGTGCACTCCCCTGACGCCTGCTCAGCTGAGCCTGCAGTCCAGTTTGCAGGCAGGGAACTGTGGGCTCCAAGTACTGCCAAAGTTTCTCCCCTGCTCATCATCAGTCAGTCTGAGAGAAGGCATAACCTTGCATTCTTACAAAATTTGCCCCCAACCAGGTTTAGCTCTGTTTCCTAAGCAACTTCTGCAGCAAGCTCCTTTCTGAAGGCTTGTGAAAATATTACTGAGAATTCTTGAAAAAAAATCCCATAGATTAATATTAACTAGACACGGTAATCCTACTGTGATGTGACTCAGATCAGTCCTTTCTTTGTGAATATCCAGAGGAAGCTGCAGAAGAGTCACCAAGCGTGTTTTTTTGTTTCTGGCAATTAAACATTGATAGTTCGGTTTTGCACTTTGAAAGGATATTAAATAGACATTTGTATTTCCTTAGACCTCAGTCACTTTGAATGAAATTATCTCTGAGAGGACAATGAGGGTTTTTGTTTCCTTACTCATATCAAATTATCTGTTCACTGATTCATTTGTAACTATTCTTCAAGTAATAAGAAAATAGGATATGTTTTCATGGACAACTTTTTTTAGTAACGACTTAATGGTAATAGGATTGAGTGTTTAAGCAGTAAATAAAATGCCATTGACATGTGTGTTAGGTTGTCTCATGGAGTTACAGTCCACACAGCCCTTTGGAACTGCTGAGCCCCACACAGAAGTCAACCCCTCTTTATTTTCCATAGGAATACACAATGGATGTCTTCTTTCGTCAGACATGGACTGATGAGAGGTTGAAGTTTAGTGGGCCAACTGAAATTCTGAGATTGAACAATTTAATGGTCAGTAAAATTTGGACACCAGACACATTTTTTAGAAATGGAAAAAAATCAATTGCTCACAATATGACAACTCCTAACAAACTTTTCAGAATTATGCAGAATGGAACTATTCTTTACACAATGAGGTGAGAGCCTGTTCTTCTGCTTTTGGTTGACCTATATTTTTCATTCTATTGTCCTGCATATTTTTTTCATTCTTATCTACTACTATGTGTTCTAGACTAACCATTAATGCTGATTGTCCTATGCGGTTGGTGAACTTCCCAATGGATGGACATGCTTGTCCACTGAAATTTGGAAGCTGTAAGTTTTTCTGTATCTTTCAGTTTGTTAAAGTAACACATTTGATCTACATGTATGAGAAGGTCAGGAGATCCTAAGACATTACTTAGTGACGGCTGAAATTTTTTATTGTATTTCTATACTGGAATTCTACTTTTTTCTCTGAGACTCAGACCATTCATGGAATTACTCACTGAAGGGTGACTGTTGAAGCATATTTTATTGCTTATTATTCTTATACATCTGGTAGTCAAAGTTGGCCCTTCAACAAGTCGTAAAAGCTCTGCTACATTTACTACATTAAAGCTTTGAAAATACGTAGCCTGTGGTAATCAATTTTGAAAATATTTAATTGAGCTGTGGTAATCAGCATGTACATTTTATAGCAGATTAAGAAACAAAAACTAGTTCCTCTCAGGTCCCACCTCAGCTATTCTCTTACTGTTGATTTTTTTTTCATTTTGTCCTTAATGAGGTTAGGAACTTACTGGAATAGGATGCATGTATCTATGGGCATTTGAGCCCCAAAAGGGATTATTCTACTTATTTTTTTCAATTGCTCATAAAATACATAATTAGTAATGGTAATTTTCCCCTCCGTTACTCAGATGCTTATCCAAAAAGTGAAATAATTTATACTTGGAAAAAAGGACCACTGCATTCAGTAGAAGTACCACAGGAATCTTCCAGTCTTCTCCAGTATGACCTCATAGGACAAACTGTATCTAGTGAAACAATTAAATCTAACACAGGTAAGATGGAGCCATGTGGAAACTACTGACATTATGAAACACCTTGATAATAAATTGCAGGGTTTTTTTCATATAGAACCAAATGAGTCTAATTATCTTTTGCCATTTTAAAAAGTGAAATCCTTGGAAAGGCTCTAACCACTGTCACTTAAAAGACAGCTTTTCAATAACAGTCCCTTTAAACACAGAATTTTTCTTGACCTTCTTAAGATTTCCCCCTGCCTCCCCACCCCAGTAAAAACAATACATAAAATGAATATTATTCTGCTCTGTTTCCATAAGGTCACTTTACCTTTTTTTAAGCAGCTTATTTTTTATTATGCGCTAGGAGGTCTGTAAGCGATTTCATCAGAACATATTATGTTGGGTTTAAGCCAATAATGTTCACTCACATGTTGCCAAAATAATGCTGACATACTTGTCTCTTAACAGGTGAATATGTAATCATGACAGTTTATTTCCACTTGCAAAGGAAGATGGGCTACTTCATGATACAGATATACACTCCATGCATTATGACAGTCATTCTTTCTCAGGTGTCTTTCTGGATTAACAAGGAGTCTGTTCCAGCCAGGACAGTTTTTGGTATGCTGCATTAAGGTCTTTGAACGGCTCAGCATCACATGTACCATTCACTCATTCCTTTCATTGCTTGTTTGTTTTAGGAGAATATTCACTCCAGCTGCTCTATTTCCATCTTCAAAGGAAAATAGGCTACTATCTCATTCAGACATACATTCCATGCATCATGACTGTAGTCCTGTCTCAAGTTGTGTTTTGGATCAACAAAGAATCTGTTCCAGCAAGAACCGTGGCTGGTATTTGTGTTTTTCCTTTTGTCATTCATTTCATTCACTGTATTGAATCCATTGTGTCAATCACCTTCTGTAATCCAGGGGGGATTAGGAAAGGCAGCTCGTAGGTTTCAGTCAGCAAAAGTAAATACTAAAGTGAAAGCAAATGATAGTCAATTTGCTTATGAGGGTCAAAATTTTTGACTCAGAATGTTTGATTAGCCAGACTCGTTTGTGATGCTTTTCAATAGATTTTTCGGTGCAGGAAGGGACATTATCAGAGTAAATATCAACCTCTTTATTTTTTAAAGAGGATTTTTTTCCTATGGATTTATTGTCTTGTGAAACCAATATGAGTTACAGCTTTAAAAGAAAAAAAACCATCACATGGAATGGAGTTATTACCTGACATAAGGTACCTCATCTAACACGCATTGTGGAGTGCTCTCTTCCCCTTGGCTACAAAGGTATCTAAACAGCTAACAAGGGCTTTAGATGGATAAAGATCAGTGAGATGAATAATGTCCCTAGCACAGGTTGGAGTTATAATGGAAAAGGTGTATCCATATTGCATGACAGGGTTTTTTTCTTTTCAGTGGTTTGAATTAATGGTCTCAAAGCTTTTAGTCCCCTGGTTCATATAGATGAGGTTTACACCCCAAATATGGTGCTGCCTGATTTGGCTTTATGTTTCATCTCTGGACTGTAGAGTTACATCCTCTACATTTTGAGTAAAACATATTTGCAACATAATGGGCATGGAAAGTAACTCTACATGCTTGAAGAAATGTGCAAATAAGTCTGTAGCTGATTTGGTAATAATAACATTAATACCCCAAACACTGCAATAGCAGCTCTTAGATGTTGTACTGAAGAGTAAACATGGACTTAGGTGTCTATTTTACTCTCTTTACAAAATATTTTCCTTTCTCAGTATTGTGGAAAATAGTCACGTTAGCATTTTAAAAGAATATTTCAATCCTTATTCCATTTGTATTTCTCCCAGGCACAGTCTGAATTGGTAGTCCTTACTCGTTCAAAATCCCATGGATTCTGAATACCTTAATCTAAGGAAAAGAGGGCAAATTCCTTACAACAAAAAAAGACTTCCAGTCTTTTTCAGTGAAAAAGAAAAAATTTAAAACGGAGAAAGTTTAAAATGCATCATACTGCAAAAAATTGAATTATAAATTTTCACATTTACTTGTAAGTCCCAAAACTAAGTTTGAGAGGAGAGAAATTAATAGTAGAACAAGAAGTCCCTAAACCAGTTTCTCAGCACAAAATAATTTAAGGACTCTGTTTGCCTCCAAAATGGATGCCAGTTATCGGATTTCAGTGTTTGCATTATGTAACACATAGTTCAGAACTTACTAAGAAGTGTTCAAAGACGAAGGTAAACAATCAGCAGTTGCACAGTTTACCAACTGTAATTTGGTATTCAGTTTGATAAAGTAGCTTTCCACAGTGCAGAGCATTTCATCAATATTCACTTCACATTGAGAGAATTCTTATCTATATCTGTAATAGAATAGGAGACCTGTTCCTAAGTTAAATTCCTGCTGCAGTAAGTTTTTATTCAGACACAGAATATATCAATTTTATTACTAACTAGCACATGGACAGATTCTAATCTAATCACACGTCATTTCAAAAAGTTCATTCTGGACCTTTGAAATTGAAATATAGCTCAGCATACTTGTATTCATATTATAAAATGAGTCTGGCAGATTTGGGAGAAGTAGGGATCCTACATATTTCTATACCATCTCCTATTTGTATACCATTAAAACATGTTAAGTAATGACATTGGGAGGTAGTTAACCTCAGACAGCTGGAAAGCCACATCATGTGAAAGAGTTGCAAAAAACAGAAAATAATAAGTCACCCTGTCTGGATGCTGCAATCTGCTATGACACTGCATCCTTTTCTCTGAGCATCACTCATAGCATATTGCTTCATCAACACAACATGGCCATCACAACATGACATTATAACATCCTTTACTTCCCCACCTACCCTTTCCCAACTGCAGAAAATAGAAGAGGATATTTTCCACCTTACTGTCTTTAAATACCCGCAGTTTTCACATTCCAGCAGGCATAATTATAAGTAAATATGAGTCACAGAGGCTTGTATGTAAATGACTGAGTTTGTTCTTGCACTTTTTGCTTGTATCAGGCAGCAGTAGGAAGTAAGTATATTTCCTACATTATTAATGCTGTACACTCCAAAACAGAAAGAATAAATTCATGAATTCATGTGAAGAACACCATGGGGCCCATGAGCTACATGACCAGATTTGCTCTGTGAAAACAGATAAGGAGCTCTAGAGAAGCAGCTTTTCTGTCCTTCCCTATCTGTAACTACGGGCACTTTCAAATCAAGATACTGTTAGTGAATCTTAAAAAATGTATCCAGTGATTAAAGACAACAGCTCAGGGGACCAAACTCTTATTACTTGAAATGTTTGGATCAGGCTCTGACTGTTTTTAATGTAGAATTTGCTTGATTCAGTGAGAGTTCTGTAAGCCATGGTCTGTCTTGTATAACAACAGGAGAAAGAGAGGATCACTGTTGGGGAATGACAATATGTGAATCTAGGTTTTTGCCAAACATTCCACTACTAACCACCCAAGGAAAGTCTCCCTCATATTCTGAGCCTCGGTTTTGTTATAGCCACGTTTATCACAATTCTAAAAAGCTGCACCACATAGAATGTTGTTGTCTTAACTTTTCAGTCTGCTCAATGCATTAAAGAGGTTTTTCCAGAGCTTTTAGATGCTGAATACAATATACATGAGTTATTTAAGGATACAACATTCTTAAGAGTCTTGTTGGTTAGCTGGTACTTAGGATGACAGCTGAAACCAAAAATTGCGTTGTGCTTTGTGGTTTTTTTTCATATATAAGAATTTAAGAACAGCAGGGCTGAAGCAAAGTTCTAATGCCCCCATTTCTTTCTCTTATTTTCAAGGAATCACTACAGTTCTCACAATGACCACTCTAAGCATCAGTGCTCGCCATTCTCTGCCCAAGGTGTCCTATGCCACCGCCATGGATTGGTTCATAGCCGTGTGCTTTGCCTTCGTCTTCTCTGCACTTATTGAGTTTGCAGCTGTCAACTACTTCACCAATCTCCAGACTCAGAGAGCGATGAGGAAGGCAGCCAGGGCAGCAGCACTGGCAGCAGCACTGGCAGCAGCAACTGTACCGGCAGAGGACGAGATTGTCTCGGTAATTGCTTGCTTTTCTGGTAATAAGCATCATATAGGAACAGGCAGCTGAAGTAGTGAATGCAAAACAATATTAAAGTGATCTTAACCTGAAACAGATTATGTAACCAGATCATGTCTATTTCTCAAAGACATTGTTTTGATTCCAGAAAATGAAAGTACCTCATTTATTCGTAGCGTTTACTTAAACTTGCAATACGATTTTCTTGAGAGGTGTTTATTTGTCAAGATATTTAAGGAAGCCATTAGACTGTTATCCATGATACTTCTCTTGAGCAGTGCTGTAGGCAGCGTGGCCAGGCAACTGTGGTTCTCAGGAAGTCTGCAGAATGTGTGGGACAGTGTCCAATGGAATGAACATGGGCATTGGCCAGATGATTTTGGGATCACTGTAGTACAAGGGTGCATACCATAAGTGGGTCATCAGGAAGCTGGGTAATTAGCCTTTACATAAACTTGGCAGCTGTTACTTTTATAAAAATCTGTGTTGGTGGAAGCTTGGGGGAAAAGAACATAAATGAAGGGTAGATTTTAGTGCATGCGAAAGACAGGAAGTCTTTCTAGTATCAAAAAAACTGTGTCAGAATTGCTTGCAAATATTATTCCATACATATCATGCTAAGTAGTGAATGCTGTCTCGCAACATATGTTAATATATTTATCACTGTGCCCTTCCTGTTTCAAAATCAGTTTTACTACCACCACGATTTCCATTTTTAGAGGAATAACAGAATTTGAATGACCTTTTGCAAAACCTCTGAATCTGTAATTGAATAAGGAAGTCAATCTAAATTGAGATGCCCATATAAAGGCAACATCTTACCTACCATATAGTAATTTTTCCACATTTGCTGATAAATAGCAGTTCAAGTTATAACATTTAAGTACTTTCAAACCATTAAATTAATAATTGACAAGTTTTGCTGATTCTCTTTTGGAGGACAAGCTATCAGAAAAAAACCTCAAAAAGTTGCTGGTTTTACGTAACATGAGGAAAATACTGATAGCTACTACAAAATGAAGAAGAGCAACAGCCTTGACCTGTCCTTCACATACTTCCTTATTCAAGTTTGAGTTAATCATACGGAGGTTTACTAGAAAGAAAAAAAAAACCAAAACAAATGAAAAAATAATACTTTTGTTTTCGCTGAAGTCCCTGCTGGGTAATACGAAAACAGGCCAGCTCTGCACGTGCTGCTGTGAATTCACAGCTACTGCCACCAGCCCCCTCACATTCCCAATCTCAGGAAAACAACTTTTACCGAAAAATAATCCTCTGCTTCTGCCCAGATAAGCTAAGGACTTGCTCGTGATGGTAGGTGCTCCTCCAAATATACATGGTCTATGAATCACTGCAGACCAAGCTAAGCACCAAATCCAACATTTCTGTTGAACAAATGAATCAAAGATAAAGAAGTTAAAAGACTCAAGTTTCTTATCAAGGTCTTCAGCCACAAACAAGCAAAGAGCCAAACCGAAGACACTCCTTACTATTTTGTAAACATTAGCTTGTTAGGTTTTCTAAGTAAAAACAAGCAGAAAATAAGCATCTAGGAGTAAAACACACCTCTAGGAAGCACACTGCAACCATTTGCTCAAGAAAATTATTTACATCTAGCTGACAGCATGCAGGTTTAGAAGAGTAGTAAATCCCATAACATTTTGGTCCCAAAGTAAACTCAGTCTCTAAAACAGCCCACAGTGCCCGCAAAATTCTATAGGCCTGATCTTGCTCAAAGCTCTTATTACCCAAGAAAGTCATTTTCAAGCCCTGGATGTCCACCACTTTTTTCTCACAGGACCAGTTCTTTATGACAACATACCTCTGCAGTAGTAGAAAGAGCAAACTCAATCAGATCACAAAAATGAAGGGTACTTACAATTGAAGGCAAGATGATGTAGTCTAAAAGGCTTCTAGAAGAATTAGCTATTGGATTTAAAAGGTTCCCTTCCAGAAAAGCATTCTGGGGAAAAGGAGTGATTACAGGATAACAGATTTTAAGACGATTTCCTTTTTTCATTTCTTTTTTTTTTCCCCTGTGTTAGAGATAAGGGGGAAGGAACTTTTGGATGTTGTCACATCGAAGGATGTACTGCAGTCAGTGATATAATTTCAGCTGAAACAGACCTGAACTGTTTAATTTGAGCTAACAGTGTATTTAACACAGGCTGATTGCATGAGTGTATGGCCATTTCCTCAGTACTGCACTGTGCTTCTATAGCAACATTTCTGGTCTTAGGGCAGTTATTTTTAAGTAAGGCACACGGCATAATGCTCAAGTTTCTTTGTTAATGTAGATTTAGGAAGTCCTTTCTGATGTCCCAATTTACCCTTTTTTGCCCTGTATCTCCCCAGCTTGTTCCATTTGTTTGCCTCTAAATTCTTTCAACTCTTTTCCTTTCAGATTATTCTTTTTTTTTTTTTTTTGGTTGCTACAGTGCGCAGTTCTTATTCTTTACCTCTTTGATAATTTATCTTTCCTCTCCTGCTCTTCTTTTTGTCTTTTCTCCTCATTTTCACTGCCTCTCTTATTAAAATACTGTTTTCCAAGTCACTAGAAAAAAAAAGCTTAAGAGAAGCCATCTCTTACACATTAATTTTGACAGTCTATTTTATTTGAATTTTAAAAAATAAGTTTCTTCTCTCATACCCTGTACTTTGGTACCTTGTCTTTTCTAGTCTATGATCTTTTTCTTTTTGATTTCTTTTTACTCTTTTAGATGGCATAGTAACATTTGCCATCTATTTTGTAATGCTAGTATTTTTATGTGTGATTTATCAATGCATGAAATTTGTTAGAATTTTGGGTCTATGAAGGCACAGGTATAGGAGGAAGAGTAGAAAACTGTCAAAAATGCTGTCTTTTGCAATTTGTAGAAGTCAGCTAATATTTTTATGTGAGACTTTAAAGGTTTACTTCGTTTCAGGGAGTCCATTTCTAAAACTAAAAGTCCAGTGTACTTCAGAATTTTTACGGCTCTACAACTGCCAATGGAAGTCTGCTACCAGCAGCAGCATTAGGAATAACACAGACCATATCTTTTAATGAGCTATTATTTTAACTTGCCTGAAGAGTGCTAAAGAACATTGTGGTGGGAATAACCTTAGGATGTCTGAACTAGTACTTTTTGTATGACAGGTAGACCGAGTACCTGTGCTTTGCATAAGAGAAGCCCAGGGAGACAGTTTTGGTAAAAATGAAAATAGGAGTTGTAAAACAGCCAGTTAGAAACCTTTTCTACTTGAGTGAGGTCCTAAAATCAAGATAAACATATCTACAGAATATATTCCTTTTTTAAATTCCAGATTAAATATTTCTTGAACAAAAACAAACAAATTCAAAATATTATCAAGCAGCCTCCTTTCCCTTTGTCTAGTTCATTTTACTTAAAATTTTGCTTTATTCAAATAAACTAAACTAAACTCTGTCACACAGGTTTTTATAATGTAGCAAAAAAACCTGTACACTTAGAAAAGAAATGTGTCAGAAGACCAAATTCTGCTCTACTGTAGAATGAAAGTAGGAGAAAATGCTGCAGCCACTGAAGTGTGGTGGGTTCAGTGAGAGAGATGAGGCTGTGCCCGTGTGCTCAGTGGAGAGCTGAGAGCCCAGCAGGCCTGGGCTGGCTCCAGGAAAGCCTCTCTATTTACCTCAGCTAACTGAGAGCAGAATTTGGCTTGCTCTCTTTGTCAGCTGCAGGCAATCCCTGTGTGAAATACAAAACTCTGGGTGTTCCACTGCAGAACACGATGGCAACAAGCTGAGCAGTCATCTGGACCCTGACACAAACCTGTTCTTGCTCATACGGTGGCCAGGCTGGGTTTAGCATGTCAAAACCAAACCTCTAATACATACAAATATAAAACCGTGATGGCATTTAGCTTTTAAATCCATTTCAAATGTGTATTTTCTATACCAGTCACATTGTTTCCTCATGATGGCTTTCTTTACTGAGGGAGATTGCAGTCCTGGACGTTGCAGGGAGGGGAATTGGTGGTACTGTGTGGAGCACACCATGTGCAGTAATGCTTTGTGGGATGGTCAGGGAGTAAGCCCGGGGATCAAAAGACATCCTTTCCATGTGAGAGGCTGCATGTAAAAGACAAAAGATTACCAGCTTGATTACAGCTATGTTCTAAAAGACCTCGTGTTTTAACAGAAATCAGCACAGGGCAGGGAAATACCTCGGGAGAGCTTCCTTCTCCCTCCAGCCTTGTGTTTCAAAACAACATGGCTTGGGCACGAAAGGATTCTCATTTTCTTATCAACCCTGGCCAACTGCAGAGCAGCCGTATGTCACTGGTATAGAGGATTTAGTTTCCTATAATTATGTCAGAATATATTGAGTATGTTTAATGAGTATCCTGGTGTAACAGAGTGCTTCTATCTGGATTATCAACTATCCTTCACGTATCATCCTAGAAACAGCTACATGCATTAAAGTCTTGACTGAGAACATTGAAGCCTAATCCCAGTACTTTTTTTTGCAGGAGTGTGGTGAGAACAAAATAAAGTAAGTTTAATTATAGGGAAAAACATATGGACAGACACTGGTAGATGTAAGAGCCAAACGTGACTTTGAAGATTTAAATCTGTTTAATGTAAAAACATATTTTGACAGCAGAGAGGCCCTATGCCAATTATATGGTTTTTTCTGGCATACTACAAAAAAACATTAGGAAGAAACTTTCACAGCACAGTCCTATTGAAAAGAGGATGACCAGGGTTGCAGTCTCTGCTCTCCTTACTGCATACCTGGTTTATATGACAGCAGTTTTAATACAGTGGGCATGGGATATTTTTCAGTTATGCTTCCTGCCTCTATAGATCTTTAGATTTTTCCATGCAAAGTAAAATAGCTTTGGAGTAATAAGGTAACAGCCTCTCCCCTTACTCACCTTCACCTGATGTTTAGGCTGTATTCTGAGAGAAGTGAATTTCAGTTCCTGGAGGTTAAGAAACAATTTGAACATGGCTTTCCCATGCTCCAAGTGAGTAATTTAACCTAAGTGATTTAACCCTCTTACTCTGGTAAAACGTGATGAAAAGAAGTCTGCATGTTTTTCATCTTTTTCTAGCAAAGGAAACTTAAAATTCCTAAAGAGATGCCTAAAGCTAGGGCTGTTAATGACTTCTAAACTATATTTAGACACATTATTTGCAATAGACATTTTTTTGGAATCAGATCCCACAGATAAGACATGCAAAGAAGTGTCTAAATTAGGGTCTGTAATGATTCTCTGTCAGAGATGGATACTGAAACTACACAGGACTGTACTGAATGAGGCTCCTTAGTGCACGGCCCAAAGATGATGTTGCAAACTGTGATGAGCTTTCCTGCTGGAAGATGCTGCATGTAGATTGTTCAGTAGCTAAGCAGAGTTTTTACCGATCACACTCGTGGATGTAGGGGCTAAACCATGTTTAACTCCCCCTTTGGGAGATAAGTCATTAGCATGTGCTGTTGTGTGTGTAATGTGAATGGATGAAATTACTCAAATTCTATCTACTAATGAGCAGAGGCAAAAAATGTTATATATTTAATTAAGCATGCTGCTTTTTTTAGGCACTGAGTTCTGGTTCTAGGTTGGTTTGTGTGTGTGTGTGTGTGTGTTTCGATATGAGGAAAGTTCAGTGTCTTTAATCAAATAAAGTATGAAGAAAAGGAGAAATAACACATAACTTTTATCTAAACTTTTAGAGTTTATTCTTATGAAGCTCTTTTTACTGCATTGCCAGCAGGAAAAAGAGATGTGAATAAAAGAGAGATAAGGAAGGACATACAGATATTCATTTGTTTTAAGTTAGCCAGTATCTGGGTTGCATATATAAGATACTTGTGCTACTGTTAGATCATAAACTAAACTGATAGTGAGAATATGCATTTGCAGTACAAAGCAACAGAGAAGAGTAGAGAATTCTACAAATATGAATTACAGAAGTCTCTTGAGGGAAAGAAACATAAGAACAAAGTGCATTCATAAATCATAGTTAGCATCCACCAAAAAAAAAAAATCAGAAAAAGCAGACAAAGAATTCTGTTTACTCCAAGGTTATATATGCTGTATTTTGTTCAATCTGGAAGGCAAGAAATTTGCCGAAAGCCTCCTGAGATATTCTGAGCATAAGCAAACTCTAGTGATACTGAGGAGAGTTGTGGGAGAGCAGCAGCTTTTATAGCCAAGATGATGAGAGTGCTTTGTGAGCTTTCCAGGGCACGAGATAGCTGGGCTGCAGGAGCTCAGTGAGAAGGCAGGCGAGACCTTCCAGGCCCTCTACATAGCAGTGCTTGTCTGGTCCGGTGTGCTGGTGTCTCACATTAAACAATGAACTGGCAATCTGTTCTGTGTCACTGCCTGCTCAGACAGAGTGGCAAGTTTAATTGCCTGATGGGACTCACATTCCACATGAGTGCAAGAGCACTCCTCTGCATCAGGGTTCAGTAACTTAATAAAATCCATTATTTCCTTACGACACAGTGTGCCGTGCCTCGGGCTTCTTGTTCTTGCTACTTGTAAAACAGGCCTTAGCTGAGTGATTGGCTCTGTGAGCTATGCAAAATAGGCTATTCATTTCCATTTTCTCTCTGTGTTTTGTTTAGCATTTCATGATGTTATTGTAGGTAATCTTTGTCAAAAGGAGAAGTTAAATCTAGATATAGTAGACAAGTTACTGTAGCAGCTGTTCAGATCAACTGCAATAAGAAATTGTATGGTCTCCTCACTGCCCCCTCTTCTTGGTATAGCAGTGAACTCCATTGAAAAATATGAGTTGTGGCTCTGGGGCAGCAGTCTGCTCTACAAGCAGCTCCCGTACTGAGAAACATCCTCATTACACATCTGAGAAATTTGGTCTTAGAATTCCATATCCTGAGTAGTGATTTATAAGAAAACAGACTTGACCCTGTGTTTGCTGTTATGGGGACACAGGACTGTTAAAGACAGTGTAAAGAACTACTCTGGGTTTTTCTCGAGATGAAATCATATTGAGATAATCCTCCTATTTTAGTGATCCTCCTATAGGAATGAGATTTAATAAATATAAATAAAATAATGACCAGGATTACACTTCTCCCAGTGCCTATTCAAATTATTACAAAGATTTTACTACCTCCACATTCTAAATATATTCAGTACTAAACATCATCCACAGACCATATGCTACATCTGTTCTACTTACTATTAACTCCATCACCTCAGCACTGTGATTCCTGATTCATGCTTGAATAATCCAGAGCAGAATTTGACTCACCTTGTATCAGAACACTGTAAATAAAAAGGGCTAAGATTCACTTGAACACTTGTATCTTTAGGAACCACTTATTTTCTCCAAAAGGTCAAGTTATTCTGCGGTAAATTGAAAAACAAGATACCTTATGGCTTGTAAAATTCAAAGCAGGGCACACAGGCAAAATGGAATAGGACTTGAATGAAAGCAGGAAGCCAGGCTCAGCCAGCCAGTCTGTTTATAGAGTGGGATTATTATTATGATTAGCGCAAGTGGACATGGATAACCCTCTTTCTGTTTCTGTGACACATCTGTAGATCATCCTCCATTTAAATCTGTCTGTTGCTTGCTGTGTTACTGGAAAATACAAAACCAAACATCTGTGTTCAGATAGGCACAGCCCCAGAGCAGGAATGCTGTTTAATACCCATTCAGAACATGACACCGGTCATATAATATGTAGAGGGCAAAGTGGAAGTAGTGATGGCTTGTAGGGCAAGAAAAAGGGCCATAGGTAAGAGAAATACATACAGAAAAAGTACCTTTTCTCATTTTAAATAAGATTATATTCTTTTTGCCATTTATTTAGACTGAAATCAGCTGTGAGGAATCCATCTCTCCCTAATTTTATGGATACCAGTCCATTCACTCACGAACAGAACTTGGCATCCTCTTGTAATTTGTTCTGATTCTCTGACAGTAGCAATGACTTCTGGAAGGATAATTCCTGTTATAACTATTTTAAGTCACCCAGGAGGCACCGGTTGTGCTAGGTTAGTCTGTTATCTAGAAATTGTGGCCCAAGTACAAGAGTGGGCAATGTATTTCAGAAAATGCTTCTTTTCCTTTTAGCGACTCAAGTCATTTATGTGATTGACTAGAATCTGTTCCCATGCTTAGAAATCCTGCAAGATAAATCCCAAAAATGCTGACAGCAGGCTACATTTACGTGAGTGATTGTCATTAAATCACTCCCAAAGAATGACTTTGGAAATTGCCTATCTAACACCATTTTTCTACCTTAAAATCGTTCTAACATTACTGTTCCATTTTACTATGGATGTGTGTGCTGTTGTATTGAGAGTTATTTACATTGTCCAAGGCTTCCCTTATCCGCTTCACTCCTTTGGTCATCTCATTCTGCTGACCAAAAAAAGCTCCGTATTCAAATCCAAGAACATCTGTGTATGCTGGGTGATTTTGTGCACAAGATTTTTCATCAATAATCTGGGAAATGAGTTTTGCAATCCTTTATGGACAAAGTTTTAGGCTTAAGCTCCATATTAATGGAACACTACAGTACTTCATATCAAAAAACAAACAAACAAAATCACTCTCAGCATCCTCTGTATTTTCTCAGCCAGTAGATGAATGTCATGGCTGATGCCATGCATCCACTAATGGCCATCCTGGGATATGGCAGTAGCAGCAAGGTTTTTGAAAATTTCCTCCTATTTGCTGCTACTGTGAAAGTGGGTAATCGATATCCATTAGAGCAGGCTTAGAGCCTGTGGTAGATACTATTCCTAAGCCATTTTTGGAAGGAAGAACTCTATTACTTCTACTCTTGTGAAAGTACAATAATGGCAACTTGGCCACAAATAAAACAGATGTACAAAATGAATACATGTCCGCCTGGTAACTAAGAGGTAAGCTCTACATGTCCCTGAGTTCTGGCTACATTTTCATAAGAGTTTTCATATAGCTTTCTGAAGAGTAATTGGACCTGGCTACAAATACTGCACAAAATATGGGAGTAATTTGGTTTCATTTTACTGCAAATGAAAATAAAATAGTCCCATTGCAGTTCAGTATATTTGTCTCCAGTTGTATGCATGGAAGTGCTTTGGGAATCATGAGATATAGTTTAATAGGAAATTTCATCCTAGGAAAAGCAAGAGGACAATTTAGCATTCATGTCTTCAGCACCTGTGAAGTTAGTCCACTGCCTTTTGTGCAGCAGTTTTCTAGTTCTTGCATGACAGCTTGACTCCATTCAGTGTTTACCCAACTCATCAATGGGCTAAGCCAGGGAAAACTGTGCCTGAGCCAGCCCATATGTGCTGTTTTATTTAAAATTGATCCATATCTACGTAAATTTCAGTCATACCAATATACTGCCATTTAGGTACACCATTACCTTCTTTTCCTTCTAGCTCCATCTTTTTCTCTCTTGTAGCTTCTGCTTACCACCATGTTAAAAACATGAAAAGCACATATTCTTTCATGATTTTCTAACAGAGCTTTAGGTTACAAATGTATTTTTCCTTCTGCATTATTTTTGTGATTTTCTGAGATGGCACTATAGCAGAGAAGAAATAATAAAATCAGAAAATTAAGCTAAAAGGTGGAAAGAAGCCTAAAGATCACAAAACCTGACCCAGTATCCAAAAATCACCCTTTTTTTCCCCCCCTCCTCTTTCTTTTTTCTTCCACAGCATTCTGACTCCAACTCTAACCTGAAGAAGCGAGTAAACTCCATAGCATCTCAGGCAGAGCAGTCTCCTGAACCCAGCATAATATCAAATACTGCATCCCAGTGCCAGCCACTGTCTGTTCCTCCACCAGCCCCACCACAACCACCAGCTATTGGAGGCGCAAGTAAAATAGACCAGTACTCCAGGATCCTGTTCCCGGTGGCATTTGCAGGATTCAACCTGGTCTACTGGGTTGTTTATCTTTCAAAAGACACTATGGAAGTGAGTAGTAAATTTTCTGAATACTTGTTTTATCGTATGTAATATGTTTACTTGGCCAGCATTATTTCAATTGTTCATTTACTCTTCCAACTTCAGTTAATCAGTCCTTTCTGAGGAATACTAGAATGTTTTCTCAAAAAAATCAGTTGTAGCACCCAGTACAGTGCAGAAAGGCTGTTTGAGGAGGGGTAATGTAAACACTTCTCTCTAACCCATGCTGCACTGAGCAGAGTATGCTCTGTAAGACAGCCGAGGATGTCATCCTGAGCAAACACATGATCTTAAATCTTCTATTTCTTAACCTGCAGTAAGGAATGGCAGAAATATCTGTTGAAGCAATGCAATGAAGGAGATAAGAACTTTAATATCCTAAGGTTTTCTCAATGAGCTAGTATAATAACTCTCCCCAAAAAGTTTGTTATTCGTTGTATGAAGGATTTATAACTGCAGTATAAAGTTCGTGAATCAAGAGTCCCTAGTTTTGTACATTTCAACACCTGCTTTTTTTCATATAACTGCACTTTCTTATGCAGATAAAGCTGATAAAATCATTTTGCTTAAGTTTGTTTGAATCAGGCAGAGAGTGATCACATCTTTAGATATCTGTGAGGTCCGGAAGATCTGTGTGCCCTGCAAATTGAGCATGTCTACAATAATCAGTCAGTAATCAGTCATTAAACTTTAAGTCTTTAATGCTTTAAATCTCTTTTTTTTTTTTCCTTTTTGCCCAAATACAGTTAATGGTGTCCTATTTCCTTGGTAAAAAATATATTCATTTGCCTCGTTGCCATAGAGTTTTGGATCTCATGTACATTGCAGTCAATATGATTGGTACATTTAGCTTTATTTAGGACAGCTAGAGACATCATGATGGTACTTAGATAGCACCCCATGCACAAAGTCCCTGCATCAATAAAAACAGAGGCTGGAACTCTGGTGTGAGTGGGGACCAGGCTGTACCTGTGTTTCCTAGATTAAAGGTAAAGCGGGCAGAGGGAAATCTCGTGGGCAGCCAAGGGATGTTGCAGTTCAGAGGAACTGAGACAGTGCTGATCAGCTGACTGGTGGCACCTTGGCTCTGCTAGGAGGCTGCTGCTCTACCAGCCTCGAATTTTGCTGATTTTTGCTGTTAGTATGATGTGGAAAATGCTGTCTCTCCGAGATGGAGCGTGCTGCCAGGCAGCTTGTGTGGAATTGGGAGGGCAGGAAGGTAGGAAACACTGTCTCTTACAAATGTTCCTGCAGATGTCTCTCTCAAGAGGTCACAGCTGCCAGCTCCTGGCCACTCCAAGCCTGCCCAGTGCTAAATTTAGCATTTGTGCCAGAGTTACTGATCCTGCTGTTAAAATATTGACTGTGTGTGCAAATTACTTATCTCAGTCACAGAAGGGAAGTATTGAAAAAGCTCCTGTCTGATCATTAGAGCTTCTGTTTAGAGGCCAGCTCCTCCTCAGCTTGAGGAGCTTGCCGAGACTCCAGCGATTCCACTCAACCATTCACATTTTGGATCTAGAAATATTTGGAACATAGTTGCCATTTCCCTTGGTAGTGATAAAATATTTACACTAAACCTCGTATATTAATAGTAACATTAGAACCAAGCTTTTAAAATACTTCCGAAGTCTAGGACTAAGTGCTGACTATAAATATTTTTAAATGCTACTGTGCAAGTAGCACAAACATGCTCAGAAGCTCAGAAATTATGTTCTGTAGTAGCATTACAGAGTGACAGAAATCCAGCAGCAAGGTTTAGAAAACAGTATTGACAGCTGGGATGTTTTGAATTGTGTAAATTTTTATCAAGCTCTTCTTCCTAAATTACATTTCCCTAATACTGGGATATAAGATGCTATATTTCTAATTCAGGTGTTGTATCACTTTAGGAGTTGTTACTTCCAACAACCAGGATTGGTTTTGCTTTAAAAATATAGTAAAAATACCTAAGCTTTTCCTTTCAAAGAGAGGACATACAAAAGTTAGGTGAGCAAAGCATGGTGTGCTTCAAGGGCAGTTAAACTTCATCTCTGACTTCCTCAGGCCCAGTAGATTTAATGTTGTTACAATATTATTCAGCTTATTCAATTTAAAATGTGCATTTTGTGCAATATTTCAGGTATATTAGCTTTTCTAACTTACTGTTTTGAGTTCGTGTGGCTTTTGTTTAAAAAAACAAAAATAGGGAAAAAAATCTAATTAATTAATTGAAATAAACAAATTTCCAGAGCACTGGTTCTTGTAGTGCAGCTTTCTAGGATTTTGATTATTGTAGTTTAGAGCGCAGCACATCATTCACTTATGTTCTTAATAAGTGTTCTTAAACTGAACAGGTACCTACTGTCTTTGGAGGTACACAGAGAATTAACCAAGCATGTAATGAACCTGTTTGTAAAAGGAGGTTATTAGCACTAGAATCAAAGGTCATTTTCAACTCCTACCATTATTTTCTGGCCAGGCTCTGACTTTGAAAGTACAAGAACAGGTTTTACTTCATGTTCTGGATTCAGAGCCTCAGCTGGGATGAGCAGCCTCGTTAATGTAATGACAGAGGTTCATGAAGTGAGGAGCTCTTTCCCAAGCTCTTTGGTGGTAGTTCTGTACGCTACTAAGGAGTTTTCTTATGGCTTCAATAATGGGCTATATCTTACAGAAATGAAAAGTCATTTTTTTGTATTGTATCGGTGAGATTTATGAGAACCTTGGGGACTGGATACTTTTCAAAGTGCTCCTTGGATAACTTTTTCTTCCCCCTCCATTTAATAACTTTCTCTTCAGGTTAATCACCTTTTCTCTTATTATACTTGTAAACTAAGAGTATGTAAATTACACAGAATTTTTTTATTTGGAAGTCTGCATAAAGAAGAAAGTGTTTCTAATAAAATATATGTTTTTAGACATTTGAATGTTATCATCATAGACTGGTTTGGATTGGAAGGGAGCTTGCAGATCATAGAATTCCACACCCTTGCCATGGGCAGGGACACTTTCCACTAGACCAGGTTGCTCCAGGTCCAATCCAATCTGATCCTGAAAACTGCCAGGGATGGGGCAGCCACAGCTTCTTTGAGTAAGCTGTGCCAGGGCCTCACTGCCCTCACAGGGAGGAGCAGCCATGGTCAAACAGACATCAAAAGTATCTTAGGCTGAACTCTGTATTTTTACTTCCATAAAAGTATAAATACTGCACCAAGTCAAGTTTTGCAAACCAGGAAGCTTAGTAGCAAGCTTTCATTGCAAAATTAATATTTTTCTGTATTTTAAAGCAAAAGAGTATCATTCTCTGAAGAAAAAAAATATAAAAAAAAATCCTCGTTGAAATTAAGTGATTCAACTGAATGCTTTTTATACATGGATGGGGATAACATTCATCTTCTCATCTTAATCTTTAAATAAAGGGTTCAATTCTCCATTTGAAGAAGTGGGAAAACATTCAATAGCAGTCATCCACCATGAAACTTGATACATAAGATATTTCAGTGTAAATGGGTTTGCACTGGGGAGTAGCAACAGCATTGCAGGACAAAAATTGTATTGCTCAAAGTAAAGAAATTAAACAAACATGGTTCTCTGTCTGCATTTTGCTAGACAGTGTATTGGTAGAACCTAATATAACCAAAGGACTACAAAGTGTATGAAATAACAAATGCCAGTCTTTAGACCACAGAAAATGCTGATACTTGTAAGATAAGCTCCCCTTCCTCTCCAAAGGTTTTATAAGTTAATGCTGACAGGTGCTTAACTATAGTGATATCACTGTGCTATTTATAATATGAAAAAAATAAAGCATCAGAGTTACCTAAGAGGACTTGCTCCCTCTCTATGTAAGGTCAGTTTATTTAGGTGGAAAGTTTGGAGATGTGGTATTGCCATGATTTATCACATGGGGGATGATGGAACAGGCACATTTCTCTGGTTCATGTTCTCTGTAGGGTACAGTAATATCTGCCATCCACAAGAAGCTCTACCCAGAAACAAACAAGACATATTTGTCTAAATTAGCCAAATAGAAAAGATCTTGAAAGAAGAGCAAACCTTTCTGACAAGTGAGAAAAAGATATTCTGGCTTTTTATTTTGTCATACAGTTTATTTTGGCTTTCTTTTCTGTTTTAAATCTTGCTAAGTCCTTGAGCTGAATACTAATTTATGACAGTGACCTTGGCAGGTGAATTGCACACTTAGTTTATTTTAAAATTTGCTTGATTTAGAACGCAAAGAGTTCCCTTTTAAAGAGAAGGCTGCAAGTACTTTTCTACCTCTACCATATAACTCAAAATGCATATGCCACTGCCACATCATCTTATTTCTAGATTTATCTATCTTAATTTTTGTATGTAACATTATATTACAGTTTCTCATGTAGTAAGACATGGAGTGATGGAGTGAATCAAACTAGGGAAGGAGATGATGTTGAAATTTTGATGATAAATGCCAAAAAAGAAGCAGAGGGCAGTTTTTATGTTTGGGAGCAGAGGAAGATACAAAGTCACTGAATGGACCAAAGTTGCTGAGTCCTGAATATTATTTGGATGCAGAGAACATAGGATGGCAGGAAAAGAGTTACATAATAAGTTGAAGATGCTAATGATATCAAGTGGGGAAAAATAAGAACAGAGAAAGAAACAAGAGCAGGAGAAGTGTTTAGCTTCAGTACATTGATATTCATAAAGCTTGTAGTGCATATTGTTACATCATGTTTCACTTTAAACACTGGAGAAATAAAGTTTGGGAGGAACAGTCATTGCCGTGCACACTCAACAACTGAGCTTTGACCATCCAGGTAATGAGCAGCAAATTCTAAGAGGATTCTCCCTTGTAATGCAGTTCTGTTTTGAGTCTGCTCAGAGAGTTAGGAATCATGTGGGTTTGTTGGTTTACTCAGTTGTTCTGAATGGTTAACAAGCCACAGCTTAAACTTCTCTCTAAACTTTTCTTCCAGTTTTTTGAACCTTCTGCAATGCATTTTCGAAATGACCCTCAGTCCAACTGAAGAACAGCTCAAGATCTCAAGGAAATCACTCAAGGTGGCAGAGGATTGAAGAGACTTCAAAGGATTTGTCTGTCCACAGGTGCTCTCAGTTTTCACACGGGGAATATTTATATTGGACATCACCTGGATGCAAACTCTGGACAAATCAAGAGCTGCAAACTGCTTAGAGTTCTAACAACATTTTCTTAAGATTTCTTACAGTGATTCTACTACAAAAGTTCTTGCTAAATTATTTTGTTCAATTGTCAAAGAAAGTTCATTTGTTCTAAAACATTTGTAAACAATTGAATGTTTACATTCATATGAAACATCAATAAAAGGGTTTGGTTTTTTTTAATAGAATAAGGATTGCTAAACTCAGCTGATTCTGAAATGGTATAACTTGGCATAGTTTCACTGAAAAGATAGGAGTTGTACTGATTTCCAGCACTTGAAATTGACCCAAAATAATGTTGGAAAGAAATCCTATGAAAAGGAGATGCAATTCCTTCATGTTTTAACCCTTTCATATCAAAGGAAGAGATTAGTTCTTAAATTATTTTAAATTTAATTTTCACCTTTGAGATTTCATTTATAAAGAGTGTGATACAAGAAAAAAAAAAGGAAATATAAGCTATTTTTTTTGGTGTGCTTTAGCTGATTAGTTACCATAGTGTGACTTTATTGAAAGTCACCGTGGAAGTACAACCAGCTAATAACAAGCAATTTCTCGGCAGGCTCTAGAAATGCAGGACTGAAATGTCAGGGAGTTTTCAAGGTCTAAAGCTGAATAGACAGAAAGATGCAGAAAGACCCATCAGGCTGAGGGCCAGCCTCCAGCGCCAGGGGACTTCCTGCAAGCAGGTCCTGATAACCAGTTAAGGAACAAGCTGCTTTTTAGCAGCTGATTCTACTGAATTGCCTGTAGCAAACTGCCTAGAAATTTTTTTCTAGAGCCAAAATACTGTCAGCACATTCAGAGTTTAAGGTAATAATATTTTGTCACTCTCAACAGGAACAGGCACAGAATTTTTTTCATTCACCCTTCATCTCCATGATGCTTCTCAAGAATGTAGTTAGGAAACACCTGCCTAATCAAACAAACCCAAACCAAAATTATTGTAATGAATATTGGGAGGAGTCAGAAGCACACAAAGAAGTTTTATGTGAAGCCAAATAAAAATTAAGGATTCTGTCCTATCTTGAAATTAATTTTAGTAGAATAAAATTAACCAGCAACATGAAATAATGCACAGATTCAGGATATTCAGGGTTTTTTGCTTTGCCTAAACAAGCATCTTAATCCCTGTGAGAAAATATTTACAGGCTAATTGATTCCAGTAAGTCATCAGCTGTTTTATTGGTACTATAACCATTTTAACTATTTGATGGCCTTGCTCCAGCTGTTTTCCTCCTCCTATTTCAAGAGCTTTTTCTAGTGTGGTAGCTGGACTGAACATGGGAAATCCTTTTTGTACACCCTATTCTCCAACTCTGAAGGGCTTAAATGGAACAATTTAAGGATTCAACTCAATAATAAATATTGTTTGCACAGAGATGTCACAGTCGCAATTTGCTTTTTCTGACTGCAGGTTGGCACACTTGGATGTATTTGTAAGTGCACTGAATTCTTTCTTAATTTTGCTTTGAAACCAAAATAGTGAAAAATTTTCCTATTTTCAGCCTTTATATACTGTTGTAAGAAAACTTTATGGATTTCGTAATTTGTAAATACATCTTATTTTGAAAAAAGCAGATTATGCTGTAGGGACCCAGAATTTATTTTTTAGAGTGACTATACTCATTCTTGCTTCACTGACTAATTTCTATTTTGAGTACATTAATATCTGTAAGAGTTTCCAGAATACTTTAAAAGTGGTTTATGCACAAAATGAAAATGTTTAAAAGCTATGATAAAACAAGTGACACTAAGGCAGCTAAATTTTGTATCTGGTCTTTGCTCAAAAGAAATCTAAATATTAATTTTACAGCAGAGAGTTACTAAATAGTTACTATTTCCTTGAAGTGTAGTATTCTATTGTATAAAATGGTGGTAACTTCCTGATTAGGAAGATGTATCAGCATCTTAAAAATGTACTAGTAGCTCTTGGTATTTAACAGCACATTTCAACATAAGCACAAAGACTGCTTATCTTTTTTTCCAAAGAGCTTTTCATGTGGATGTGACAGAGAAGGGTTGGTTCTCCACAGCTTTTTGAATGGTAGGAGGGGAATGTGTGTTTTTTCCTGTTCCATGCTTTGTAGAGACACAAGTGTAATCAATAATGTTAATAATGTCAAGCTATATCTTAGAATAAATGTAATTACTTACAATTAATGTCAGTTCTTAACAATCCTGGTTATGGTCCAACACCAACCAACCAAGCAAGGCAGTAAAAGAGCAGATAAATAGAAAAAGGTTTTATATATATATGTATATACTTCTGTATGCATATATACATATGTATTTCTGTAGAAAATATAAATAATAAATAAATAATACTATAAGAAGTAATATATATTTCTTTACTTAGTACAAATTGAGAGGAAATTAGGGGATGTGGGTTTCTTCCAGTATTTTTGACTGCACTACAACAGGAAGAGCAGGAGCCAAAGTTGCTCTCAGATGGGAATTCTTGTGTGTCAAACAGGGCACTGTGGGGAGATGTGCAATTCCCTTGAGCTGTTGCACTCTGGTGCACATTATCCAACACCAAGGTACCTTTCTAGGGATCCTGGTAGAAAGGATGCTCTGGTTTTAGCCCACACACCCCACAAAGGGACCAAGTGAGGCTTAAATTCAGTTTTAGCACCTTCTGCTTGATCAGAAGTGCAAGAAAGCGATAATTAACAGCACAATTAGAGTTATGTCATAGCAGATTAGAATTTTCAATTACATATAAACCTCTATGATTCTTGATCTGGGCTTTCCCCCCTGTTATTTTTTTCATAATTTCCAAGCCAAATGAAAACCCAGCAGTTTTACGACAGAAACGCTGCAGTGGCACACTAGATCAGCCTTGACATCATCCACTGCTGTGCTCAAAGGGTAGTCAGTCCTCCCCAGCAGCTAAAGCAGGAGCTGCATGAACCCCAGAAATGTGAAGAGAAAAGTCTTGATACAGGGTACTGTGCAGTGCTTTGATATTTTGATGCTACCTGTCAAGTTACACACTGAAGGCCTTTCGCTTCCAGTTCATGCCAAGAGCACCCTCCCTCCTCTGCCTTCTCTAAAGAATTTGTTCTTGCAGGATTTTCCTCTAATTGCTAATCAATCACCTTTCAACTCTCTGCATAAATGATGTCTGTCACCTGGCTTTATGGAGAAATCTGTGAAGGGAAAGGTCCTTATCCCCGGTCAGAAGTAAACTGTTGTGTTCTGCATCACCACTTCAACAAAATCACCCCTCAGGCAGTGCCAGAGTGGTGCTTTGTACGAAGAATAAAGCTGTGCAGCTCATTTCCAGGCACACTTTGATGCAACCCACAGCAGCTCAGCCTCAGCAAAGAATATTGCAAGTACAGGTTGGTGACAAAGCACAAATGAGACTCAGCCATGCTTTGAGATGCAGTTCATGAAACAGAAAGTTTGGCCAAGAGAAATGAAGGAATCCAGAGAAACCAAAGCACCTTCAGAATTGTAAAGTAGGAAACAGAGTTCCATACATATTGAGATTCCCTTACAAACAAACAAACAAACAAACAACAAAAAACCAGTTCTTATTCCTGCCCAAACCCAAATTATGTGCGATCTTCTAGCCACAGTTAGGGAGAAAACCCCAACCCACATATGTAATGTAGTTCTATAAAAGTAAGACAAATCAAGTCACTGAGGAAGCTCATAAACCGTGTAACATGCATTCGTACTAAATCACTTTGCAACACACTTGGCTTATTCTCAAAGGAGTCATTAGTTCATGAAAACATGATCTGACCTCAGTTGTGACTAGACTATTTTATTCTCCATAAAGAAGAGTAACCTCTAATAGTTTTAAGATACTAAATTCTTTACATGCCCTAAGGAGCCAATAAACCTCCTCTAGGCCACATATAGTGAAAAGAAATAACTAGTGACATATATAATAAGCTGTTTTAAATACCAGGTTTTAAGCCCCTTTGATAATTCGGTTGTAGTAGTACCACGTTACTTAAACTCGTATGGACCAACTATTATTAAAAAAGAAAAAAATAACATAAATCAATTTAGATTGAGATCCCTTAAAAAGACAGCTAAAGAAGAGTGGCCTACAACTTTCAGGAAGTGCATCAATTAATACAAATGTATCCTTAAATGTTACATTAAGAATGCCTATTATAGCACTTTTTATAAAGAATGAAAACAAAAAAAACAAAACAAAACTAATGTATATGTGCTCTATGAAGGCAGCATGAGAAGATATATAGTGAATTATATAACAGTGAAGAAAGGACAAAACCCTTACAAGGTGCAGGAACTTAGAAGCCAGAAACACCACAGATGTCTTTATAAAAAGTTCTATTTAGAGTGGACCTATTTGTACTTCTCCCCTGCATACAAAAATCCTATATCCACAGAAATTCACTTTCTGTGTTTGAGATCTGTTCATTAACAGCTCATTATAGAGCAGTCACAGGAGTATTATGATGTGCTTGAAATCAATTAAAACCACTGGGTAAATGTGCTCTACTCAGGACCAATAAGCAGCAAACAAAGCTAAGTGAGTTTATAATTCCAGTTGTACTAGAAGTTAAGATCCACATGACTTCAACATCCTGCCTTTATTTTAAGATTGGAAATAATTTATTCACTCACAAGGTATCATTTCTTTGCGGGCTGATCATGGAATCACAACTTTTATAAGGGAACACCTTAATGCTCTGAAATCACCAGGAAAATATCCAGGTCAGTGATGTGCAAGCTAAGACTTTTTCTCCCTGCAAGTTCCAGTTGAAGGTGCAGCAATCTCAAAACTTCTCCCATGATACCCTTGCAAGGAAAAAAATAATTTCTGGAGTTGCTAATGGCAAAAAAGTCATTGGAAACTGTTCTGATTTTAATACTAAAATGAGAAGGCGAAACTGGATTTTGTTATTCTATATTTCTGCAAAGGAAAGTTTGCTCATTAACATTATTCAAATAAATGTCATTTATGATGATCTCCAAAAAGGCACACAGGCAGTTACAGACAAATTAAAACTTCCATTTACCATCTGAGCCATATTCCTCATTGGCCACACTAACACTTCCTCAAAGGCTGAGAAGATGGAAAAGGTGTTGGCACGATTACAGAGAAAACGTGGAGCGAAGAGCCATTTGTTTATGGTCTTGAAGGACAGGGAGCCTTCCAGTTCCTTCACATCCCTGGAGCAGCAGAAATGCAATAACGCTTGGACCTGAGGGCAGTGTGAGCACGTGCTGCTGAGCGTCCTTTCACTGACAGGTCTTTGTCCATGGAAGCCAAAATGTCACATGGAAATGAGCATCAACAAAGGTGAGCAGAGAGCACTCAAGTCAGCACAACTCTGCTTGACATTGCGGTCAAGGAAAAACGTTTTAGAGACAGTAAAAAATTTCCTCAGAAATTGTCAGGGCACAGTTTTTCTCTGTCAGTTCCCATTTTATTCTGCATGCTTTTCTGGGCAGTTTAATGAAAACTGGATCGGTTAAATCACTCTGTGGTCACCAGGAGTGACACCACAGATGTGTCACTCCCCCTTAAGCCATTATTAATACAAATTATTTCCTTAGATGGAATCCAGGGCCTTCTGTCTAGGAGGAATTCTGAGTAGGGTTTTTATTTCTGTGAAGTGCAGCCTGTCCCATGCCAAGGCTCTGTTTGCATCTGCCCGACAGGACTGCACAAATGCTGGATGGATTCTCCAGGAGGGGAAAGGAAAATCAAGGGCTGTGGGTCAGACACACAACAGAAGTGATTCTTGCACTAGAAAGCTTAGACGTAGAACTGGACAGAAAAATGAGCCTGCCTTCCCTCCCTTCCTGTGAGATTTTGATCAGCACAGATTAAAGCAGAACATTCACATAAGTTATTCTGTGATTTTATTAAAATCAAAATATTAGCTATCAAAATTGTTTATTTTGTTCATTTTAATGCTTCTGACTAAAATTTCTTAGGTTTGGGTCCAAACTGTGTCTCCATCCCCACTACACCTTCCTTAAAGCTGCTGGATGTTTTCTCACTAAAAAAGCCCTGGACACATCCTGTGGCGAACCAAAATTTTGTTTGTTGAAGAGAACAATTTTCTATTGAAAACCAGTGTCACCAGGAATCCATCAGAATTTAGTTACCTATAATTTATCCCAGAGGCAAGAGAATTGGGAAAGCAAAAAAAGTGACATTCGAGGAATTTACTTCTTTCCTAATGATTGTACAAAGATCAGTTCACAGTAGAATTAGCAATAAAATGCAGGACACACATCCAGAATCCTATTCCTGGGGTGTCATGCCTTTCATTATGAAGAACCTCAGAGAGCTGGAACTCCTTCAATTTGAAACTGCAGTTCCTGCTGCAAATTTGAAGCTGAACAAAGAAAATGGAAAGGATTGTCAACATGCAATGCCATCCCCACACAGCAGAGCCAGTGCAGCAAGTGCAGAGTGAAAACGCAGGGGAAGAGCCCAGAGGGACTGAGAGGAGCAAGGCAGCCATCCCAGGCTCTGCCGAGACACAAAATACAGTCTAGGCTGTCGAGAGACTTTCAGAGGGCCACAAATTGAATGAACGAAGTGCCGCTAATGCACCGGCAATGAAATCTGCTCATCTGCGGTAAGAGGGGGTGTGGATGGTGGTGTTCAGCAGGAAGGAATTGTCACCTCATTGCAGAGAATGGCTAGAGCCCGGCTTAGAGAGACAAAGGTTTTCTGTTCCAGACACTCCCGGAGAGGGGGGAAGCGCCTCCTTATTGGTGATGAGCTCTGCTGGCTGGGACAAGCTGGGACTGTGACTCTCCACAACTGTGAAATCCAGCAGCCTCAGGTGTTTTTGTCATCAAACTACCTGGCTGAGTCTGCCCAAAAGGGTTTTTGTCTTACAAGGTGGCCAGGAATGTTGCAGTCCTCTGAAACCAACAGATTCCTTGGTTGCTCAAGTTCACAGCATTGTTTGGGGTTTGTTTGTTTGTTTTCTACTTCATTCCAGTAAAAACGATGAAAAGAACAGCAAAGCCCATTATAACTCACTGAGGGGTATGGGAAAGGTGTTGCTGTGGCTTTTATGAAAATGCTGCACCATCACCCATCATCCACTCAAGGCCAGGGCAGGCAGCCTCAGCATGCCTTCCTCGTTTCTGTCAAGGGTGGTTCCCACAATCTCATGCTCATTACCTAAAACAGCACTCAACAATTTTCTTCCGAAATATGAAGACTTTCATAATGCCAAACCCCCAAACTTGCTTTATACAATTACTTTGTCTCTTTCCTCACATTGTCAAGTCTTTATACACATGGCTGGGTAACACAAATCACTGCTTTCTGCCATTTTTGTCAACTGCTGAATTCATTATTCATGACTATTTATTTATTACTGCTGAACCAGCTCTAGAAACAGTGAAACAATGTGCACTAAGTAGTTTTTGTGTGCCTTTTATTTTTATAAACCAAAATAATTTGAGAGTGTATTATTTCTTTAATCCAATGTGCTATGTTCATTTTAAGGACAGCATACTCTGGTTGGATTTTCATAAATGCCTTCCCACAAGGAAGCTGGCCTAGCACATCTCCTAATTGCCATTTAAAAGATAGAAAGAAAGTATTGCAGAATATGATGCCAGTTATGAAGCTAAGGGCAGACAAGTTATCACCCTGTGCCTAAATCCCGTGGTCTTTTTTGGGTACACAATTCAGTCAAATCATTAGTTTATTCTAAACGCTATAGACACACGTTTTTGCAAAAACATGAGGGTACATATAGCAGGATAAGCCAAGTTAGCGCAGTTTGGGACCTTAAACAGACCTTTCATTACCTTTACCACTATTTAATGCCAATTCACATCCAAGGCTAGTGACATGGTTTTAATAGCACACATTTGTCACATAAACAGTGGTTTATGTCCACCTTAGAGTTAAAGGCTTAGGAAAAGCCAGGTTATCTCTGGTTTTATTTAAATACAGTGCTATTTTCCATGGGCAGAGTGACTTGAGCCCTTAATATGACACATACAATATAGAAAAAAATTAGCATCATATCTTTAATCTCTATCACAATTTAGCTGCTAACACGAATTATCTGCTACCCCAAACTGTAGAAAACGGCACCTCTGATACTGCCAGTGAGCTTCTCTTCATCAGCACCACACGCCCTCAGTTTTCCTATTCTTACAGTCCTTACCTTAAATCCATCTCATAGCAAGGTTTAAATAGGAGAGAGGAAACTTAAAAGTGTTTCAAGTTTTCATAAAACAGGACAAGGCCACTTCCAAAACCCAAAATTTCAAGCAAGTGCCCACCCAATGTGTATTCCTTTACAGAAAAAAAAAAAAAAATCTATGAAAGTCACTTCATGATCGCATCCAAATACAGACATTTATAGTAAATCAATATTAATTCACTATTACATAACCTTGTACAAGTCTCCGATCAAGTTGATGTTGTCACTGTGTCTTACAAATATTGTACAAATGCCTCAAAGCTACTTTTCCATAACAGTTTCAAGAATTCATTTCTACCTTTCACTATTAAATGTTTTGATTAAAAGGCTTATGATGTCCCTGTAATTTATTGAACTCTTACTTGTCTCATAGACACACTTGTGTTCATCTGGTGTTTCTGTGTATGCAATTAAGTGCCCATAACGGTGCTTTATTGACTGAAATGCCAGGGTTTGCTGGAACCCAGACAGTATTTCAGGTCAATACCTTATTGAGTTGGTGCACTTAAGTAATCGAATAATGCTAGAGTTGTAGGTATGTGCCAGGTGAATGTACAGATTAATTAATCTCATGACAAAGTAATTATGCAGAAAATGCAGAATTTAAATGTTTCCAGTCAGAACAGTAGCACAGGCAAAGATGCTGAGAGGCCTCTAAAATATCTTGTCATGCAACAGATGGATTAACAATTGCCATTAAACTCTCCAGTACTATTTCTCTAAAGAATATTTATGTAAAAAGTGTAGACTGATCTGTGGTGAAGAGGTAGAGGAGAAGAGAGCTGGGAACTGCTTTTCAAAACTGAGAAAAAATCTGAATGCCTATTTTCTCACTCTGAAAAAAAAAACCCAAAAAAAAAAAACCAAAACCCCTACTTGATTATTTACAAGATTGTCAGAAACATATTTGTAAATTTTAAATATTCCAGGGCTGTCTAGTTTTATTGCTGTGGTTGTATGTTATGTAATGCTGGATACAAAAATGTATTCAAGTACATCATGAAGCACTGATGAGTCAAAAGTTCAGCACTAAGACAGCATCTGATTTTCAGTCCAGTTCAGCTCCCAGTCTGCCATCAAATCACATTGAGACAAACTGTGTCTAAATAACACCCATTAACTTTATTTGGTCTCTTTATGGCCAGCATTTTCTCTCTGGAAATATTCAGAGAAATTTCAAAATGGAGCTGTCATTTTCTATCGCTAAGAGCAGAGTGGTTCACTTCAGAAAGTGCCTTGGGTAACTATCTGGCTGCTAATGTCACTTTGAGGAAGGTCTGAGGAAACATTTCTTTAAAGTGGCTTTTATAGCTTGTTTTGATCTACTTGGCATCCATTTTGCACGTTTGTTAACCCAACTGCTTGATCCTTTAGGTGCATTTGTCACTCTAGAGAAAGCAGTTTTGTTCCTGTCTATCAGCTGATAATACAGCACCAGTCTGCTCTCAGCTCTTTCAGCCGACTTTATTATCCTAGTTATAATATTAGTACCAAGACAGCTTCAGGCTGCAGCTCAGTACTAAGTTCAAAACCAGTTCTAGCAAGTCAACCTGTCTAATTTAATAACAAAAAGGAAGTTTCTGCTCCTTCTAAACTTGTTAAATTGCTATATAGCCTTTGTGGTGATGGGATACTTTCTAAATGTAAGCATGTGTATAGTTAAGTCCCTGGAACTGCAAAACTTATTGGATACATGTTTTTCCTACTTTTGTTTAGGTGCACCTAAAATGTCCCCCCAGCGCAAACAAAGGGGAAGAAAATTGGTTTTCCACAGCCATCATCTTCTACATTTTATTTCTTCACCTTTAAGCACAAGTTACACATGGGACATTTCATCCTCAGTTTGGGGGCATAAGGACAGTGAAAACAGAGAATTTGCACATTAATTTCTGAGGTTTTACTTGAGTAGAAGGGGAAGGGGAGGCAGAAAATGGGAAGAGGATGAGGGCATTATCATACACACAGAATGAAAACAAAAAAATCCAGCAAAAATCAAAACCACCAAACCCAAACAGTGCAAGTTCATAAAAGTCTACTCACTAGCATTGGAAAATAATCTCTTATTTTGCCATCTCCCATAATGCTCCTGTAGGGTGACATTCCCCAGCACAGCAGAAAAGGAGCAGGCAGTGAGCCCTACGATAATCCCAAACTAACCATGAAGACCCCCTTGGCAGTATCGTTCTGTTATTTGGAATGAGACCCAAAAAAAGTACAAAATACAGTATTTCTATACAGTCAGTCTGTATCCAAAATTTCCAAGCCAAAGAAATGCTATTTGGGAAAATAATTCTCAAGCAATTCAGGTTACTAAACTTGACGGAGTTTTGTGAAGAGAAGTGTTCCTGCTTTAGGCTTGTTGGTCTTACATTTCCATCTCATTACTTCCCTGCAAGTTGTGCAGAATTTGTAGTTGCCTAGTGGCAGCTAAAAGCTGGTATCAAAGCCCTGCTTTAATTAACAGAAAACTGTACACAGAGCTCAGGGGGCTTCACTCATTCTGCTAAATAGAGAAATTGTCAGAGGTGCTTGTTAATATGAGAAGATAATCATGGAAAGTCATATATAAACACACCTTCCACAGAAATTTTCACTTTATGGCCTTATTTAAAAGGGTGCAGGACTGCTCTTGTGAGCAAAGACGTGCAAAGCCTGAGGGGTGAGTGGAGAGCCCCTCTCTGCTGGTTCCATTCAGCACTTCTGAGATTCAACCATCGAATTTTTCAAGGGTTGAAAGAAGCAAATTTGTTTCATATGCTGATAAATAAATTTTTATATGTAATGTAACATAGTCCGCTTTCACTCTGTCCTCAAAATAGGGGATTTTCCATAGGCTTCAGCAATGTCAAGTCCCCTTCATTTATTTTTATAAAACGAGAACTCCATATGGAAGTGCTGGAAGACAGTGGCTCTGTCGTTCACCATCTTGTTTCCAAAAACACAAGAGAGAATTGTGAAAGTTTTCAGACCTAAATTCTGGATGCTGTTAAATTCCTTTTAATTAATTATAATCTCTCATCATCTCATTTACCTCCACCTGATGCAGCTTTCATCATGTAATTTTTTAAACCTGCATTCATATTAAAAATTTTTAAGATGAGACTATTAAGGAGAATTCAATGTTCCATGCAAAATGATACACGTATTAAATGTAACAGCAATTTGAACATATTTTAACGACAGGTAGCACCAAATGGTGCAGTTACCGGTCACAGGACTTGTTCATCTTCAGTTATGAATTATTTACTATAAAAAAATAAAACATAATTGTTTGTTTTGCAATTCAGATTCTACTGGCTGCCTGTTTCAAAAGAAAATGGAAGTGTTCTCTGATTTTTGGTCTCTACCTTTTCTGTGGGTGTGGTCTTAGTACGGATTTACATAACCCCCCTGCTTCCCCCCAAGCCAATAAATGAATGTTTGTTCTATGCTTCTTGATTAAAATAAGAAAAAAACCGCACTCTGTTGATGAACATCTGTTCAAGACAGTTAAATGCAAATTCATGTTTATTGTTTAATTTGCTGGGTGGGCTCAACATCACTGAATTCTCTCCCCATGGGAATTCTACACCCATTGATATTCAAATAGGCCTGCATTGTTCACCCCTCACCCAGTCAGCACATCCAAATATTGACAATTTTCTTCTACCACTGCCACACCTGTAGCTGCAATGAATAAGAATAAGCAATGTCCTTTGGAAAAAAGGCATTGATTATGTCTATAAATAAGATGCAGGAGTGGAAATTAGTATTCATTTTAAAAACAAGGGGCTTTCAGAACATAAAACTTGAAAGATTTGGGTCCAAAGTGCCTGACAGTTTTCCCTAATATGTATCTTTAAAGAATGCTTAAAATTAGGGCAATCATTTCAAAAAGTCCACATTATTTTGGTCTCGTCCAGTTTTACAACATAATTATTTTTAGTAATGGATTTTTTAGAAGACTTTTCAAGATAAACTGCTTAATTTTACATCATTCCTGTGAGGTGAATGCAGATGTGGTAGAGGTTTTGTTTTTGCATTTTGTTTTTAGCTTTTTTTAACTGATGAGAAAACAAAGATGGCAGGGTCACCAGCTCAATATGACATTCAATGCCTGATGCACTGAAAAGTTCTAATTCTTAATAATTTAGGTTAAAGTTGTGTGTACATCTCAGCTGACATAAGGCATTCAAAATTACAGATCTCAAAGCAATTTTCCAAGGTCAGATGAGTCAAGACAGAAAAGAAATGAGATTTCATAAGTTCCCTCCTCTGCGGCACATTTTATAGTTACCAATACAAGGATCTCCAAGTGCTGTACCATTGCAAAATACAGCGTTCTGCAGAAAATTGAAGTCCACCTGATCTGCTTTTATCTGAAAATTTCCAACCTGCGTTTGTGCATTCAGCAAAAGCTGAATTCTGATTTTGAGGAGGCAAAGGATGGGACTCACCTATCCAGTAGCTGGATTTGCTCCAACGTTCAAACAAGTGAAGAACTAACACAAAATTTTCTCAGCCACAACCCAGACTCAGGCACAGCAGCGTGGACCCAAATTCCTGGTACCCAAAGGACACCAGTTAGAGGGTGACATTTCCAGTAAATGCACTAAACCAGTAGTCAGGACATTTAAATTTCTTTTCTGATGCCGTCAAAAGTCTCACATATGACCTTGAGGAGTTCATGATTTCTCTGGAATTTAGAGCTGGGAAATCCTCACAGTAATGATTTCTGTCTCTTCTACATACACTGTCAACTCTTCAAATCAGGGTCTGCGCCTTCCTACATGTTTATCTCACTAAAAATTCCCAATTAAGTACCAATCCATCATTGTTCTCTGAGTTTCCACAATATATAAATGCACTAAGAATTATTTGAGTATTCTAAATCATGCAAGTCAATGTCAGGAGACATTTTATCTCATTAAAGAGAATGTCAGGAGTCTCTCCATCCCACTTATTCTGCAATTGGTGAACATTCATCCACCTCACTGTGGGTAGAAACACCTCTCACTTTCAGAAGATATGATATTTTTATGCACACACTTATATGCAGCTGTTATTAAGAATGCAGTCACATCATTTTTTATTCTAATAGTGGGAGTACATAATCAGTTCAAGTGCTGCACTAGTAAGGAGAATTCAAGACAAATTATAAGTCATAGATAATTACTATTAATAGAAAATATGCCTCAAGGAGAATGGAGTTATTAGATAAACATCATTGCAGTGCTTAGTAGCTCGGGAGTGGATAAAAGAAAGGAGAATGACTTGCTCTGGGATTCCTCCACCCTGTAGTAGTTGAAGGGGTATTTTTTTAGAATCCTTTCTGTTCCTAGCCACATAAACGCAGATTTCATTTCGGAGGCACGAGGAGCTCCAGAAGTGCCATGTTGGAGCAGCGCAGGATTTGGTGCTGCTGTGGGAGATGTCCCAGCTCCTCACCAAAGCCAAGGCTCCCTCCCACCTCCCTGCCCCAAGGGATCACAGCTGAGCTCAGAAACAGCAGTGACTTGGCAAAAGCAAGATTTCATGTACGTCACCTGGCTGCTTTAATTTGAATTTGCATAGGGGTGGCATAGTTTGCTAGCTGTGGTAAGCTTTATGCCCTGGACTGGATTAAATTTTTCCAAGCCTCCTCCACTTTTCCTCTGCAATTTCTTACAAATCTTTTGTTCTTCCGTCCCTCTCCACCCCAAAAGCTGAGGTGTTTGACTGAGGCGGTTTGAGATGGGAGGGAGATGTTCCCTGTGGAATACCGGCCTGCACAAGGATGCTGGAAGCTGAGGAGTGCTCGGGCAGCAGGAACGGGAGAGCTGACATTAACGTTGTCTTCTCGGCGGTTTGTGAGTGAAGAACGGTCTCCATAGGAGTTACACGGATCACAATCCAGATACCTGCCTGTTTGAGTCTCTGTCTCCTTACACGGGACTCCCCAGGCAGAGTTCTGTGGTTTTTTATCAGCACATCAACACGAGCTCACAGACACACGACTCCCCGCCAGCCTGAGCGGCAGCGCCACGTTTGGCACAGTTTGATCCCCTCTGTGCAAAGATGTCTCAGAAGGGACATCTGTGACCTCCAGTGGGAGGCAATCGTGGACTTGTCCTGCCAGCTGGCTGAGGGGCAGCAGGGATGGCAGCTGTGAAACATCTGCTCTTCCACCTGCAAGAGCCGCGATGGCAAAGCTGCTTCCTGACCAGTGGGGGAAGATGCAAATGTGTATTTTCTAATTATGCAATTGCACTCTCCTGCTTATTTTCCATTTGGGAAAGCAGAGCAAATTGGCACAACTAGAAGTTTTGCTTACTAAGGCACACATGGAATCAGCATTACACACCAGAACCAACAGTCAAAACAATCCTCAACCTCTAATCAAAGTAATGACAAGAGTTAGGGTGTCTAGGAATTTGGTGCAAAGAAACACAACAGTGGTGTCATGGAAATGACACGAGGAAATATTTGAAGCCAAAGGCTAGATTCCTTGATATGTATAAATTTTTCCTTTATAAGTCACAGCAATCAGCAGGGACATGATTTATGTTTGAGACACTTCACAGAAGAGCCAGTTCATGGATTCAGGAACCTACGGCAGCTTTATTTATTCATTGGAGATGTGCCAGAGCAGCCCTGTGGTCATCATTGGCCACAAACACACCTGGATGGACATTTCAAACTGTTCTGCACAGCTCAGCAATGTGAGTGGTGCCTGAGAACCCTCCAAGGTACACCAATAGGTGAAGTAGAACCTCTAACAGCTGAGGTACTCACAGCAGCAATACTCTGCACCAAAACACAGGGCATTAAAAACCCCCTACTGCAGTTTTGGGCTCTGAAATACTTCATACAAATATAAAGTAGAAAGGTGTGACAACAAAGACTGAGGCAGCTTCAGCAAGACTTCTGAGTTGTCCTACTGCTTTCAGGCTCACTGTCTGAATGGCGTCCTAAAATTCTCAGTTGGTCATTCCTTAAAGTCCTCATATGGAATAGAACACAGTATCACACAGTACTAAATTACCTAAATTTACCCCTTTTAAATAAATACTTTTTAAAAGCAGGTTCTCAAATATAAGAAGAACTTTAGGATGGAAACTGGTGCAAATAAAAAAGAAAAGGAAAGCACATAACTCTTTCTGCCAGAGTCCTGGTCATAGGTAGCAGGTCAGAAGCCTGAACAATGTGAACACGTACAGAAAGCGGAAGGATCCCTGTAAAGAAAAGTGAGGTGGAAATCATCAGATAAGGACTTAATATTTCTGAATGACCCCCCTTTAAATCAGGGGAATGTACAGTCAAATCCGTCACTGGAGCTGTGCTTGTCAGAAGCTCCCCGAGCAGATTTTCAGGCTCTCGCTGTTGATGTTGGGAGTTGTGTTGCCAAGGGAGGAGAGCTGACAATGAAGTGCTGTCATTAGGACCATACAACTGAACTCTTCTTTCAGGAAACAAGCACCAGTGCAACATAAAAATAGTTACAGATATTCAGGATTGTTTTGTTGTTGCTTTATGTATATTTTGTTGGCTTTCTTAAAGATGGGAATATCTCTTCCAAATCTGATGTTTGAAAAGTACCCTCATAAGGCTGGCTAAAATTAGAATGAATGGAACTAGAATAAACACAATTTCATATTAGTTTTCATCTGTTATTATTTTCAGCTCTCCATTTAACTGTGAATGATCATGAACAAAATTTGTTTCTCTTACTAATGATACAGTCCTCTTACTCTTTCATGTGGGATCACTCAGATTGAAACACACTAATGAGGCTTTCAGAGCTGAGCTCACATTTCCCATTTTCTTTGAGCATTGCTTCGGAAAGCAGATTTGCTATTCGTGGAAGCAGAGAAGATGCAGAAGCTTTAGAAATGAAGCCAGGGTGGGTCCAAGGGATGATCCTCAGGATGCACCACTGGAAAAGCGAGGAGGTGGGGGTGGGCAGAGAGAGGCGGCAGCGTGAGCAACCTGCACCCTCCAACACTGCACTGGTACCTCATGTTCTGCTTTTCAAAGGTGCACAGCACTCATTAATTCCTACAGAATCACGGAGGTGATGAGCAATCCAGGTCCGTGCTACACCGGCATAATTCAGTGTAAACCCAGCACTTCCAGCCGGAGCAGAGACACCGGGAATGGGTAAGAAAGTCTCCAGGAGCTCATTTGTACACAGCAGTAACAAAGCACTCTTGCTTGAACCCAAAATAAAAACAAAGCCCAGACCACTTGGGCAGATACATTTTTACTCCATAATAGGTTTTTTGCTCAAGACAAAATAAAAGTTAGAACAATGACATCTTGTTTTCAGTAGTGTCTCAGGACAGCAACAGTAAATCTATTAATAACAAGAGGCTAAACAAGCTATAACTGAATGTTTTAGGTTGGGAAGCCTTTTCTACTCTTATTTGTACACTGGAAATACATTCAAAAACCTAGAATAGAGTGTTTAGAAATGAAGAAGCCTACATAAACAGAAAAAAAAAATAAGAGGGAATCAGAAACTTACACAGAAAAATAATTAGAAGAATGCAGTTCTATAAAAGGACAAAAATAAAAACCTGCAAATATTAACAGGAAGGCAGGAAGAAAAAAATGAATACCAAACATCTTTCCAAACCCTTGAGAAGGTGATTTCAAAGGAAACAGGGAGATAAATGGATGACAACATGCATATTAATGAGCCTAAAGCAATTCTCAATTACAGTTCATTATCATTAACCATTTGAAAAGTAAAAAGCAGATAAACAACTCGGCCTGCTCCAGCAGGAGTTGAAAATTGCCTGGCAAGAGATGCTTCCCTCTCAGGAATTCTAAGTAAAGGCAAAGAGCCTCTGAATGTAACACTTAGGATTCAATTCAGCTAATAAGAAAAGACTTGGGGAAAGGGGAATTGAGTTGCATTATCCAGAAGACAACACACCAGTCATAATATTCGGAACCCTCTGTTAAACACACCCTCCCATGAACACCTAGTCTGAGCTCCAGGTTGCAGTGCAACTCCCCTGACCTTTCCACCTTCATTTCACCTTTTCCTCTCTCAGCCAGCCCGGCTCGCTCTGCAGCAATGCCCTGTCAGCAGCTTCCAGGGGCTGCTGATTGTTTTCCTGGTGCTCTCCACTGTAGGAACCTTCCCCGAATACTGCTGACTAAATACAACCCCATGCCACTGCATACATGCTGGGATCTATTCACAGCACACACATCAGAGCTTCAATGTCAAAAATTCTTTGCCTTGTAAGTATAAAATGAGTCACGTGCCTTGCTTACATTAAGTTTTGGAAGGAACAAGGATATCAGAAGGGAACAGGATTCAGAAACTAAAGGAGCAAAGAGGCTGATAGAGAAACTTTGGGAGCCAAAGACTCGTTGCTGTAAAGAGCACAGTGTGCTCTGTTTGTCACACTCGAGTTTTGGAAACTCCTTCTCCTCTCAGCCATCACAGCCTCCTTGATGAGTGTCTAGATTTTAATAATTTGCAGACATCTGGAAGGGTTTTGGTGACCTGCTGGAGCTGGAAATGAAGGAGGGGAGCTCAGCAGCTCCTCACCTGCACCATCTCCCAGTACAAACAGGTTTTTGTAGATGTTGCGAGTCTGGCATCAAGCATTTCGTTCCCAGAGCAGATGAGGCACCTGAAGGAAGGTGCTGGAGCACCCTCGTGCACAATAATCAAGTTTGGCACTAGGAAGGGACTCCCAGAGTGCTGCTCTGGAGTCAGCTTCCCTCCTGGCAGGAGGGGGGTCACTGTGCCAGGGTTTGTGCCCTGAGGATGCCGTGGGTGTCCCTGGGGGGCACAGAGGTTCCAGCTGTGCCAGCTGCAGCCCCCAGGAGGGGACAGGACCTTCTGCCATGGCACAGGCAACAGCTCCCATCGAAACTTCATTAGTGGTGTCATCTTTAAATCTGCTTCAGCCATATTATAAACCTATTTCATCTGTATTCAGTTTTTTTTCTATGCCAAAGCTTCATGAAAAAACAATTTATAAGCTTTTTTTTCCACCAGGCTTTGGACCACAGAGTGCTGGGGGTGTCACAAATAACAATTTCTGTTTCCATCAGAACAGATGTATTTATGCTCTAACTGTCCCTATAAATGTCTGTGTCAAGAAAAAGGTGGGTAAGAGCTTGGCAAAGAAAGAGAAATCTTACAATAATTTTGTATGAAAACCAGAGAGGATCAGTGCAGTACTTCATTCCTTTATGTACTAAATCCTATTTACAAACTTATAACTTCTGCTAAATTCTATGCATTCTTGGTATTTTTCGTTTTTGATGGTACAAAGTCTCCTGCTTTCATAGCTCCATTCCACACAAAATAGGAAGCCATTTTTGCTAGCCTCCAAACTTTGTAACATTTTCATAATTGGAGCTTGAAAGAAATTGTATCCTGCCACTAGGTCCACAGTACTATAATTAGTGATTCCCTTGATGTGAGAATTTTAACTTTACATTCATTTTAACTTTTTTTAAGTAAGTT
>VZTX01021526.1:0-25253 GCA_013400915.1 Pardalotus punctatus | reverse complement strand
GGGGGGCTGCCCACGGTGGTATCTGGGGACAAGCTGTGCCTGGCCCCGCAGATCTGGCCGGTGAAATTTACCTTGAGCTTCTCTCATGTTGATTTTTAGCTTAGGCTTGTGAGTAGAATCTCAGCGGCAGGGATGGGAGCAGCGTGGGTTCGTCTGCTCTGCGGGTGTACTTGTTATCTTGGTAGGCTGGAGACAGCGGTGATAATTTCTTAAGTGTAAGCGAAATTTCACTTTTGTGAAAGCTAAACAGTTGTTAAGCTTGAAGGGTTCAGTCTGGTCAGATTTCCAGGTCTCGGGATTGCTGTAGGTATGGAACTGACTTCTCAGGCTTCTCTGGGCTTAAGTTTCGCTAATTAAGAGAAGTGATTGTTGTTAGCAGTGTACAGATGCACCCTTTCAAACGCCTTATTTGAGTGTAACTTCTTGGATAAATGCTGTAAGTCAAAAGGTGCAAATGATATGGTGTGTATTACTATAACATCTGAAAACCTGATGGTGTTTTCCATAAAACCCAGTTCCTAAGTGGTGTCTTGGAATGCTGCATGCAAACGTGGTCCTCTGTGCTTTAAATCCTTTTCTCTAATTGTGTCCTTATCTGTAAAACACTGTTAAAATACATGGGTGATTTGCACGTGTCTTCAAACATTGTCTTGGTTTAGATGTAATCAATTAAGGTGTGTAGTGATTTCTGTTAACCAAGGGTAATTCGTTAGGGTTGTGTGTCTGTTTCTCATTTAATTATCCGGTTTTATCTTTTTCCATCGATCACGTGGTGCTTGTCTTGTTTTTTGGAAAACCCCCCAGAAATTTGCAGAGCACTTGAGACCTGGTGCTCCTGTTCAGCGGATGGAAACCTACACCAAAGGCATTTGTAGTCTATGAGAGTTGGAAAAAATTGAGCCAATTGTTGTCATTTTTCCATTAAAATCTTTCTCAGTTAGTACAATTGTGCATTTGTCTGCTTTAAATTCCATCAGATTTTAAGTTTTACATGAGCTAATTGGTGTAGAGATGTAGTTCTGAGGTGAGGTGGTTTTTTTTGTTTTTTTTGGGGGGGGGTTTTTTTGTAAAGTCAGGACTGGGAATCATCACATCCATGCAGAAAGTGAAAGGAAAACAAGTATGTATATTATAGGACAGGGAATAAAAACGACAGGGTAATGCAGGAATGAAAAAGAAATTACTTGGGAGTATAAAGACAGAGATATGTGAGTGTTGTATATATTTTCTAGTAAACCAGGTATTCCTAATCCTCCTGCTTTTCTGAGCAGACCAAGACATCATACTTGCTGGGAGGAAAGATTGCCTTCTGCATATTCTCTTAATTTTGTGGGACACCTATTATATATTATTTTAGACTTCTATTTAGTTCGCTTGCTTTACACATTAAAGTTGCTGGTGTTCCCCATCTGATGGAATGAACTCTGACATGAAAATATTTAATTTCTGTTTATGTAAGAACAGGTAACTCTGTACATATGGAGTGTGCCATGGATTGTGTCCCTGATCCTAATTATATACAGTAGTAGCAGGGCTGAGTGATGTTAATGCAGATGGTATTGATTGCTCTACCCTTTTCAAACTTGTAAAGAATAGTTTGATGGGTTGGGAGGCATTTGGCCCTTTCATTCCAATCTCCATCTAATCCTGATGTGCTTTATAGTCAGAAGGTTTGCTTTAATTAAGTTAAGTGTAGATCAATGGTCCTCTACTGCAGTGCTGCAGGGCAATGAGAGTAGTTTCAAGGTAACTCTTGTGTCAGGATGAAGTTCTCTAGTGGTTATAAAATTTTAAAATTAATTTGAAAGTTTTTCATGTACTATCAACTGGCTTAAAAGTGTAGCTGTGATTTTTACAGGTAACTAGGGATGCAGGACATGCTCATTCTCTAACCTGGAAAGTTTCAGCTCTGAATTAATTTGTCACTGGAAATTTACGTGAACACAAAACATCAGGTCTCTGAATGATCATGGTTGTGGCAATTTCAGGCTAATAAACCAGTTGGTTTATTTTTCCTTAAAAATCACAGTTTCAAGAGCCTGGAACTCTCACCTGCTTGGATATTGCTAATGGATATGATGGCCAGGAGGAAATTAAGTGTCCTGCTTGCTGGGTTTCAGTGTAGGATACCCTACTTCATTGAATGGCCTGAAAATTAATGCCTCTCCCTGTGTAAAACTGTGAAAATTTGGTGTGTGTCCTCTGTTAATGAGTACTTCTGCTGGTAGAATGAAAATGCAGCTGTTTGGTTGTACTTTAGGTGCATGCTCACCTAATTTGCTTTGTTTTGCCACACCAAAATGAGTTGCATAGCACTGTGAGAGTATGACCACCCCCATCTTGGTGAACTTCATCTTCTGACAGTGTGAGGACAGTTGAAACAATACCGTGTAGCCAAGGGCTGACAGGACAAGATTATCTCATTATCATGTATGTTCTGGGCTTAAGCAACTGCTTATTCTTGAGCATGCAATAATTTTGGTCCCAAGATTCCACTTCTATTTCAAAGTGTGTAAACAACTAAATTACTGATTTTTTTAACCCATCCTGCATCACCAAATCCCTCCACAGTAGGCTGGCTCAGAAGCATAACTAAGAGGCTCACTGTAGTCTGTTGGGATTTAAGGAGGGATTCTGAAACCTTGTAGGACAGTTGTATGTTGGGATGTACAGCAATCCCTGAGGCTGGGAACAGCCTGGCTGCACATTGGTAACCCTGCTATGATAGAATGGTGCTCTGGCAAAGGTTTAGCTTGTATTTTAGTGGATATCAATTGTGTCTTACTTATACAAATAAAGTGATGCATCTGGACTCCTACTTAGCAGTGTCGTTTGCTGGGCACATCCATGTTCCTGGTTGTGGATGATGTTTTACCCATAGCAGCAGTGATTCAAACCAAGGCACAGATGATACTACAAACCTCGCCTGTGTTTTGTTTCGTCTTTGTTGCAGATTTGACTGAGATCTTGTAAAGTATTTTTATTTGTCGATATTGCTTGGTTTGCAGGTGGGCTGGATAGATTGAACCTTGGATTTATGTTTAGTGATTGTGATTTGTTGTTTAAAAGTACTTAATTTTCTTGTTTGTGTTTAAAATAGTTGGTTGGCAACAGGTCTTGTGTGCAGTCACACACTTCTGTTAGTATCAGTTTACATGAAAACTTCACCTTTCCTAAAACACAGAACTCTTTTTCCTTCTTTTTGGTAAATGTGCTTTTGTCTGTCTGTCCATCTTTATTGTCTCTGTCTATATTAATTTATTCTAAATAAGTCTTCTAAGCTTTAAAGTTGTAATAGAAAGGGAAAAGCCAAACTAGGCATAGGAGTGTCTAATACACTATGTTTTGAGATTGGTTTTTTTTTCTTGGTTTGTTGGGTTTTTTTCCCTCCAGTTTGGTCAACAGCATAGCTGAGGTAACTTCAGAAAGCAGTCTGGGGAAGTATATCAGGCATAATGTTAGAGTGTGTCAAAATTTAAATTAGGTGTGTTGTTTTTAGTATGTGGCATGTTTGCATCTGAAGAACAATGTAAAAAACTGTTGGAGGAACTGGGAAGAATCAGTCGAGATTTAGTCTGTGGTACATGTGATGTTTGGGTTTTCACTGCACTTGCTGTGTTGGCTTTCACTTCATGGGAGCTTGTCCCCAGCAAGTTTGTTTGAAGTCAAAGCCCTGTGGCTTCTGCTGTTTGAGAATTAATCTTTAAGAATGAATGTCTGGTTTTGTTCTGATAGAAAAGTCTCTCACTTGTGCTCTTGTTTGGGTGTGTCAGTTTGAGGCTATTGAAAAAAGGAAAAAGTCAAGCATATTAGAAATACCTTGTCTGAGGGTGTAGTCCGATAAACTTTTCTCTTGGCAGCGGTATTGGTTTCGACCGCTCCTGCTGTTTGTTTCCATTCCCATGCTGTCCTCTTTGGTTGTGTGGGTTAAATATTTTTTGGGCCTTGTAATAACCAGAGTTATGAATCTAGATTAAAAATAACTCCCAGAAGGGTTGGTATTTCTGGTGTTGATCAGTACCCTTGCTGGTTGACTGGGCAGCTCTGAAAACTTTGTGCTTCCCTGGTTGAAGACAAAAGGGGAAGGAGGGTGGTGAAGACCTTGCGCTGCTCAAATAGACACCACTGTTATGAGATACCCTTATTAGCCAGCTGCTTCTAAGCTTATTCTGCAGTTTAAACTTCTAGTACTGCAGTGCATCACCTGCTTACCAGACCCCTAAAAATCCAGTTCTGTAGGTTGCGTTCACTCTCACTAGAGTCTTTCATTCTGTTGCAAAATGTTAAATTTGAGTTTCTTGCCTTAAGATTGGATACAAGTATGATTCTTCAGTGGTTTGGAAAAGTCCCTATGTTACTATGTCTTATAGGTGACTGGTACATAGATGTGTTTGGGTCAGTACCCCATGAACGAGGCACCTTGTTCTAGGTTTTGAAGTAACAGAGAACAAAAAGACAAATTATACTCAATCTAAAATAAGCAGCAGATGAATGGGGATTTGAATGGGCAAGGGCACAGTGAGGCAGTGCTGCTTGCTGTGCTCATTATGTTAGCTCCTCCTTTTCTTTTTGCAGTAGATGTCATAGGAAAAGGAATTTTTTGAGACAAGTGCTTTTTGCAGGTGTTACAGGTCTCAAGCCTAGGGATAGTCTTGAAGAAACACCAAGATCCTTGTTTGAAAATCAAATACGAAAGCTTTTCTTTCTTTGCGTAAAAACATCTGACTACTTGAAACAATCATGTAATGCCTCAATGGGAACAGGCCTTGTTGATGTGAGTTTTGTTTTGAGATTTTTGTTGCAGAGAGTGCAATTATTTCTGCTTCCTCCTGACAGACCAAAGAGGACCCTGTACAGTAAGAAGTACGGAGTGGACCTCATCAGGTACACACATGCTGCCAACACTGTTGTGTACAGCTCCAACAAAATAGATGGTAAGTGGTCCACTGGAGTGGAGCATATTAATCTCTTTACACTACATGTCTGGATAATTAGCTCTTAAGGTTTGGGAAGAAGTTACAACAGCTCTTCAGTGCTAAGAACTCTGTCAGAGTCAGAGGAAGGAGTTAATGTCCAGCATTAATACACAACTCGGTGCTAGTCCCTCAAGCATCCTTACATACATTTTGTTCACTGCTGCCATAACTAAGGAGTTAAACATTGTTGGGGAGATAAAACTTGGGTTCTTCATTTCACTGTTCACTTGGTGTTGGTATCTGTGCTGTCAGTTGGCCTCTGCACCTTCATTTCTTATGTGTGAGTGAGGTGGAAGGAACAGCTGGGCTGAACGCCATAGCTCTGTCTGGTACACACGACTCAGCTGCAGAGAAGGGGAGGGCAGGAGGTTCAGATAACCCAACAGATCAGCAGCCAAGCCTGGAGGAGGTCACAGAGGTCAGTTTTGGTTTTGTTAGTTGTGGTCAGTGTCTAAAAATGTTGCAATGACCAAGTGTCTTAGCGGAGTATTTACAGATGGCTTTTAATGTACTTGTAGACTCATAATTTCTGGAGTAGAGATTTTGGTTTGGTTTTTCCTTTGCAGAGATGAAGCTTAACTGTAGAGGTGCTGGTGCCTAGTGTTGCATGCCAGGTTACTAAAGGAATTGCAAAGACTGAGTTTAGAGAAGATGGAAGTTAAGAGTTAGGAGGTCAGGTTAAAGTAGAGCAAGCTGGGCCTGAAACTAGAGGAACAAGGAAGTCTCCACCAGAATTGGATTTAATGGTGTAAAAGGATTAAAATTGTTACAGAAAACATGTGCAATTTTAGTCTGTTTCAGAACCTACTTATTTTGTTAATTATGTTATTATTACTTTGTCACATTTTTTATTTGGCTGTTATTTAATTCACAATAACTAATAATTAACAATTTAATGAAGCATTTTTAATGCCACTTTGAATATTGAGTTTTTGTTTATAAGCCCTGGTAAGCCTCAAGATTTAAGTCTTCATGCTGCAGGGTAGCATTAGGGTGAACACTTAATTAGAAGGAAAGAAAAAGATACAATGTGAGAATGTTTGTTGCTGTTACAAATTGTAAGCTTAATAAAAACAGCAGTGTGTTCTGTAGAAGTCCAGATGCTCTGTAGTCCCTAATGCATGTGGTCGTGGGCGAAGTGCATTGTATTAACCTGTTTTGCAGGTGTTGGGAGGGAAAATTAACTCAGGAACATGCTATAGGAATGCTGGTGCTTGTTTCCAAGCATTTTTTTCCTGTTGAATTGCTACCAATCTACTTGTGAAGATTTCCTCAAGACCTCTGGACGTAGTTCCTGTTGCCTGATTCCAGGCTGAGGTAGTAGTTTGTACAGTTTGAGGGTCTATGATACCACCCGGTACAGGAGATAACTGTACAGGCCACTGCCTTGCCTGGGACAGAGCACTGCCAGCAGTGAGGATCACAAAGGAGCACAATTCCCCTGTGCTTCCTGTTTAGCAAAGGAAGATGGAATTCTGCATGAATGCTTCGGAGATCAGGTAATGACAGTTCTTGCAGGAGAAACTTGAGATGTGTCTTAAGAGCAAGTTTGAAGCATATTGGTTCTATACAGTGTGGGATGTGACACTGGTGTTAGGGATTTATATTTTGGATAATCACCGCAGGTAACTTAGAGCCTTTAAAGAACTGTGTGTCACAAGTACCACGTTTCCATCTTGTTCAATCAGCTTCAGTTTTCTTGTAAAATACTGCAGGGTGGTTTAGACCTTTGACCTCAGCTTGATGAGTAACCTCAGGCAAAAATGGGAACTTGATAACTTTTTCAAAGATAGAAAATTTTGCTGAATGAGCCTTTCAAAACACTCTGAACACAGTAGACCTTCTGACTGTCAAAACGCCCAGTACCTGTTGCATCCTCTTGGCACTTGTTCTTCTGAGTCAAAAGTAAAAATGTCCTTTTCCCTCAATTTGTCTTTGGACCCTCAGCAGGACTTCTTGTTCCAGCAGTACAGAATCTGCTCATAAAGATTAAAAAGTGGTTTCTGTCCTTCAATAATTGTTTCCTCTTAGAAGGATTTCTTTTAATTTTGGGAGAAAGTCTCAACAGCATCTTCCAGAATTGTGGGCTACTCTTGGTGTGTTCACCCATACTCAGGATAAAATTGGCACTTGAGAAATGTTGTGGTGCTGCTCTCATCTGTTCAATTTATGTTTAAGGTTGCTTGAAGCGTACTAAGCTTTAGGTTACTCCTCTGTCTGCTTCTTAGAGCTTAGCTGCTCTAAGTGCAGAGAAAGGGCAAAGCTGTTGATTGTCAGATTAAACAAAAAGAAAGAGAGATTTGCTAGTTTTTAATGGTCTTGTCCTGGCTTTGAAGTTATGGTTTTATCTTTTATCTTTAGCTGAGTGCCAGAATTTGTACATTTCCTGTGGGTACTGCTTAGTTGGAGATTTGTTTGCTGAATGTATATGTAAGAAAGACAGCAAGATTCATGCTGCAAAGCAATACAAAGTGGTAGCATCAACTCTGTAAATTTCATACTCTCCATTTTGTGAGAGTGATGGAATAAAACCTGCTTCTATTTAAATTTTAGCACCTTTGAAATTACCTTGCATAAATCACATGACAGTTGTCTTTAAAATGTAACATGCCTTCAGACTGTGGGAAGTATCTTTTCATGTTGCCTGATTTTCAGTTCTGCTTAAGAACTGAGTTGGTTTATGTCTGTTTCTAAGTTGATTCTCTTTCAATGTCTGACTTGAAATCAAATGACCAGACTTAAGCACTGTGGTGAGATTACTATTGCTCTGGGGAGCAAGTTACTATGTGATCACTTTCAGACAACCTTGGGCTCATGGTATAATAAAGCTTATGGTTTGCTTATGTTTGCAGATACAATCCGCTACCTCTCCCTCCATGACAACAAATATATTCGGTATTTCCCGGGGCACACAAAAAGGTGAGATGTGGCTTGGGGACAGGACAGGAGAAATTGGAATAAGAATGGTAATGGCCTTGAGTTCCATTACACTCGGTTCATGTTGCTTTTTGCTTTGTTCAGCTACAGGCTTGTACACAACTGTTGGGGCGGGTGTTTCTCCAATTACTTCTTCAGTTTGTCTCTGATGCATGTGGGTTTCTGTATTGCAGAGTGGTTGCTCTTTCAATGTCTCCAGTGGATGATACTTTTATTTCTGGATCTCTGGATAAAACTATTCGACTTTGGGATCTCCGCTCTCCAAATTGCCAGGTAGGTTATAAAATCATGTGCGCAATGTGTTGAGTTTTCAGTTGAAAGGATAAAAAATGGATGTGTGTTTGTAACAAACTAAAAATACTGCCAGAAGTGTGTGCTGCTGATTTAGTGTTGACACCTTCCTGAAGGAGCCTGGATCAGGAATCTCTGTGCAGTGTGTGTGTCACATTGTGTAACACCACTTGCTCTCACCTGTGTCTCTGCTGGAGAGGCGCTGGGGGGAGCAAGAAATAACACCCACAGCTGATGAAACAAGAGAAGGGCTGGGTGTCATCAGCTTGTTCATCAGGCTGCTTCCATATGCAGAGGGTGTTCTCTTGGAGCTGGCATACCTCCTGTGTTGAGAATTCATCTTATGTGAATGTTTGTACTGTGTATCTAAAATTGGTGCCTTGATGCAATTAAATTTGATGAAGAAACTGATGATCTAAAGTAACACAGCAGCCATATGGTCTGCCACCTCCTTGCATCACCTCTGTTTTTCATCAGAACTGTTTGTGAGCAGATTTGACTTGCTAGCAAGACAGAACCCTGTTTGTTTTTGTTTACTTATTTTGCTGGAATACTTTACTTTTTTTTTGTGGAAGGAGGCTTGTACGAGCTGAGAAAAATATAAGAACTGGCAGCAGTGGCAGGAATGAAAGATTGGAAGTAGAATCTCCACCTTTAGTGGTGGTGAGTTGTTTTGTCCTGGTGTCTGGATACATAGTGCTGTGCTCTCATATTTCCTGTGGGGAAATATGGTACTCCCTGGGACCATTTTGGTAATTTTTGCTTATTCCAGATGATGTAACTGTGAATGAAAGAGAAAGAAAAAGGTTATATTTCTTACAAAACATTTTTGTCTTTCTCCACACCAAGCCTTTTCTAACAGATCTTAATTCTGCCTTCCTTTGGGAGTATGCCTTTAATGCCAGTATGTAGGTTTCCCTTGGGATGAATCTCCATCTCCATGTTGCTGCAGATGAGATAGGGTTGTAAGTGCAGTAGCAATTTATGCTAATGCCTGAACTTGTAAGAATGGTAAAACTAGGACTTGTAACTGGAAGTTGCATCCAGCCAAGTTTGGGAAACAGGTTTAGGAAATGTTACTTGCAGTTTTCCGTTGGTCCGTGAGATGGCAGCCATACTGCCTGGAAATATTCCCAGGAAACCAGGGCTGCCCCACTCACCAGGGCCCTGAGCATTGGCTAAGCTCACTGCCTCACCTTCAGAGAGCACAGGGAAAACTGACCAAAGTGAGAAAGAAGTAGTAAAGTCTCTAGACTTTACCTAGAGAGGAATGCAGAAAGAAAGAAAAATGCAGAAACTTGTTAAATGTGCTATGGATTTAATCAAATATATGTTCTTGATTATGTGCATATAGTTACATAAAGACATTTGGCTAACATGCACACACTGCCAGTCAGCATACAGAAAATTACATATTTTATTGGCTTTTACCAAATTTTCTCCAGTGTTTTCTACTATGTGACTTCAGGACAAGGTAACATTAATCTGTCAGTTTTAATATATAAGGTCGGTTGGCTTCCAGCAGGTATGAGTTTTCATTAAATAGGCATGTAAAGCTCAGCGTTGATATTCACTTGCTTTCAAAGTACTTTTTTTCCCCTCTTGTGCAGCCATATGTGCTAGAGCATTGCTGTTGATCCCAGTCAGCGGTGTTTTGCGGTGCTGCCTGGTATGTTTATTAACACGGCCATATGAGCCTTCCTTCTCTGGGTACTTTTGGAGGGCATGACACCTAGAATGAGGTTTTGATTTGTTTTGGTGTAAACTTTGTCATTGAGCAAATTGTGTGATGATCTGAAGTTGAGAAGGCTGAGTTCTGAACTTTTGTAAAGCCTTGGTATTTACAACTGAAATTAATGTGTTCCACCCCTAGTCTGCTGTCCTGCTCACAGTGGGCTCAAAGGGTGGTGGTAGATATATGAGCATCAGTCTTGCAAAACAGTTTTGGCTATTTCTATTTCTAGGGTTTAATGCATCTCCAGGGGAAGCCTGTGTGTTCTTTTGACCCAGAAGGGTTGATTTTTGCTGCTGGAGTCAATTCTGAAATGGTGAAGCTTTATGATCTTCGTTCTTTTGACAAGGTGAGGTACCTTAACTTCCCTTCTTACACTTTTTATCTTGCAAGAAATAGTCTAAACTCAGTGCTCAGATGCTGGATTTCTGTACTTGAGCTTACTGTCTGGGGTGCCTGCTTGGCATCCAGAGAGTTCTCAGTAAGCACGCATCTCATGGACAGAAAGGGATACAAATCCTAAGGTACACTCTTAACCAATGTTAAATTGCTGACTCTTGAACCTGCTCCAAGCTCCTGTTTAGGCTCTTAGTTGTGCAGCTTTGGGCTTTCTTTCCTTCCCTGTTCTGGAAGAACACTGGCAAAGATTGAGCCAAGATTGTCAGAAAGGACGGAAATTTCAAAGGAAACTTGCATGGGCAGCCAAACTGAATAAGCGCTGAGCATAGTTAGGTCCATGGTTTTCAAAACTCAGATGGCAATTACACTGGCCTTGTTTGAAAACTTCTTCCTACCTTAATTTAATTTCTGCTATTGGTTGTGGTAGAGTATGAAACTATTGGATTGAAACAGCCTATTGCGCTCTTTTTTCTTTTGGAAACTGGATTCGTACCTTGAAACTTATACATGCAGTGACTGACGTGTTTGCCTTGTCTTTTGATATCTTAAGCCTAAGGATTTTATTTTTAAAAAATCTGAAATGTTTACCTGCACTACGGTTAAAAGCAGATTCTTGTTAACAGCAATGCAGTCTTCCTTATATTTCCCATTTTCTCTCTTCAGGGGCCATTTGCTACATTTAAGATGCAATATGACCGAACGTGTGAGTGGACAGGCCTGAAGTTCAGCAATGATGGGAAACTCATCCTCATCTCGACAAATGGCGGCTTCATTCGGCTGATTGATGCCTTCAAAGGAGCTGTCCTGCACACGTTTGGGGTGAGCCTACTGCCCGTGGTACTTGCTGGAAAACTTGGTGTTAGTTTGGGGAGCAGCTGCCCTTTGGTTGTGAGATTGCTGTGGACACACTCTCTACTACATATTCTCCTGTTTTGTGCCATAGGGTTATAACAATAGTAAGGCTGTCACGCTGGAGGCATCATTCACACCAGACTCTCAGTTCATCATGATAGGTAAGATAATTCTTGGCAAGAATTTCAGTGCTCTGAAATTAGATGTGTTATGTAGGGCTAAAGCTGTGTCTGTTGGGAAGCATAATGTATTTAAAGAATACAATGTAGCTGTAGGCTTTCTTTGCACTGACAGTATTCTGTTTTGTTAGATTGCTCAGTGTTCTCTAAACTGAAATATAAAAGAGCCTTCAAGAAGACTTCTTTTTCCCTTTATATATAAATGCTGTTCCAAAATACATAAGAAATCAGAAACCTGTTATAATGGGGAAAGATCGATCACATAATTTGTCAGTGGTCCTCACCCTGTGGCTAGGACGTCTTCATGTGCTGCCTCAAAGTGTTTTGTGGCTGTGTTGTGGCCATCCCCTGTTTCCTGATGACCAAGGCACCTGTTTGTGCTTGGGTGACTGGTCTCATAGCTTGGTGTGTTTGCACACCTCCAGGGGTGTTCCTGCACTGGTGACAGATGAGGCAGCTGCAGTTTGTTCATGTGGCTCTTGTAAACCCCCCTTGTCTGTGGAACAAGCTCTTAACGCTTGATAGAAGCTGTAGGTGTCATCCTAGTGGCTCCCAGTGTATGATTTCCCTGGCCCTCTGCAGGATGGACTCCTGAGGGAAGCAGGTGGCGAAAATCAGTTTGAAACTCCTGTACAGCCTGGTGCTGCACGTTGGGCACCCCAAAATAAGAACTTCAGTCACCTGCTGCCCAACAGGACCTGTGGACACAACTCAGAGGAGTCTGTGTGGTGCTGGCCCCTCCTAGAACTTTATTTTTTGTTCTTATTTCTGTGGCTGGTGTATCAAATACATTTAACTTTGTGGTAATTTGGTATCCAGATCCTCATTTTTCCTGGATGAGTGATGGTCTTGGCAAAATTTCTTTTCTTTTGTTCTGGATGAGAACTTCCTGATTGCAGAGAAGAGGGGTGGGGTTTTTTGTTTAGTCTGTCTCTGGAGAGCACTTTATTGCACATATTTACCTTCCTGTTGTGCTCTTCGAAACTAAAACAGTAGTAGAAGTTCCAAACCACTTATTCCTGTTCAGTTTTTACATACGGTTAAGTTGCAACATGTGCTTCTTAATTTTTCTTTCCCGAAAGGCTACAGGCATAAATTCAGAAGCAGAAGAAAATTCTTTGCATTTTTATTAGGAAGCCTATTTAAAATTAGTCTAAAGCAGAACCGAATTTTAGAAATGTAACATTCTCAGCCTCAGAGTTTGAAAAATACCATTTTAAAGTGAAAAACTTGTCCCATTGTAGCAATGTGGATAGTCAATATCTTCAGGGAAGCTTCTGGTATTTGGCTTAGTGCATTGAAATCTGGTTACCTTCCATGGTAAGGGCTTCGGTTTGATTCTGTGCCCACTGAATGAGACTTTTACCCGTGTCTGAACTGAGAACCTGTGTGAACAATGACTCTTTCCCCAGCACTTGGCCTCTGCACATAGGTGCAGGTTGGCTAGGGTGTCTCCTCCATAGCTGGAGGTGTCAGCTCTCCTTTCCTACTGGGTGGCAGTAGTTAACATCTTTGCCTGAATATTGTTGCCCTGTTGTGTAGTTGAGTCTCTGCAGTGCAAAGGTACAAACCTGCTGTTTGGATACAGGTGTGTTAACTCTATGATGTTTTGTACAGGCCCTCATGACACTTAAGAGAACTCTAAAGGTTGTGTTATGAAGTTGAGACCTACCTGTTCTAAAGTTCTGACAGAAAGAAATGTTCTTCATTTCCTTTGCTGGTCTCTCCAGTGCATCTTGCATATCTTGTTTTCCACTCCTACCTTCAGGTTCAGAGGATGGGAAGATCCATGTTTGGAATGGGGAAAGTGGGATGAAGGTGGCTGTCCTAGATGGAAAACACACAGGTCCCATAACCTGTCTGCAGTTCAATCCAAAATTCATGACTTTCGCTAGTGCATGTTCCAATATGGTAAGGAACTGGGGTTTAAGTTCCTCCGAGTTCCATGAGGTGCTGACCTTTCCAGAGATGAATCTGAGAAGGCTCTGTGCCTCATGTGCTTACAGGAGGTGGCAGCTCCTACACGATGCTGTAGGAGAGATTTGCCTTCTGCTATGAAAAGATGTTTTCTTTCCTCCTCTGTAGGCCTTCTGGTTGCCAACTATCGACGACTAATTCCTACACTGCAGCTGCTGTCAGGTGGCTCCCGTACTGCTAACAGCGGCACATCATTGCAAGCATAGTTTTGGAATTGCCTACATCTCCTAGACTGTGTTCTGTTCCTGCGTATTTTCCATGTCTTACCTTGATCTACAGCATTCCGTTGTGAGGACTGCTCCTCTTGGCCTCCTGGCACGCTCAGAAGCAGCATGCTACACGTTTTTACCTTCCAGTCCATGCCCAGCAGGCTTCAGCCCAAGATGGAACAGACACAGTGTTATTTCTTAGAGCGGTGAAGTCTGTTTTATCTACAAAATGTTTGTGGCATTTTTTAAAGCTGTAATTTTGTGTTTTCCTGCTGTAAGTACACAAGGCTATTGATGTTCCAACATGGAACGTGCAGTTCCTTCCCAGAAGTGCATGTTTTTAACGTCTGGGATCTCTGGTTTCACTGCAGTCCACAGATGCAAATACTTCTGTGCCAAATGTGAACACTGACAGTTTTCAACAGCAGATGCTGGATTCTCTTGCAGCGGAACACGCACCAGAAGCGTGGGTAACTGTGAATGTACCTCATACATCTTGTCATCCTTTTTTTTGGCAATTTGGTGTGCAACTGCACAGGTTTCATCCACTGTCAGAGGTTGCCAAAGCCTCCCTGCTGTTTGCTGTGTCAGCATCCTGGAGACACAGACAGCACTGCTGAGGTCCGGCCAGTGTCCCAAGCAATAAAGGAGTCTGTCAGCAGGAAGATGGAGAAACCACACTGAGACTGAAAGCACAGTCTGCCTGTGTATCTTCCTTCTGTACCATCTTGGCTGATCTTACTTGTAAATATCATGGGGTGGGTGGGCAGTGGGAATGGGCCATATTTTTTTACTTTTAGATATAAAAGAATATGATGTGGGCCAGTGTTGTGAGGTGTCTAGGCTGTTTACTTTCACTGATGCAGTTTTCCTCCCCCTGGGCTGTAAATAAGCTCCATAAAGTTCATCCCACACCAGACCTGTATACCTTTGTTGGTAAAACTGACATATGGGTAGTCCATCACACAGTTTGTTACTGGTCTGCAGGTTTCCAGTGATAGTTCCAAAAGAGCAATCCATCCTTTGTCAGATGTTGTCTTCAGAAATGAATTTTAAAAATCTTAGGGATGACTGTGCTGACTCTGCTTTGCTGTGCTGCTCCTCCAAGGAATGCCCCTGCAAAGAGGTGGGGAGGGACATGCTCTCCTGCTTCAGGAGCTTGTAGCACAGAAAAGCTGGCAGGCTGGTCTTCAAGCCCAGTTCCAGTTTCTTTTTCCTGAAATGCTGCTTCAGTGGAATGCATCCACCAGCAAGCTGGGACAGGCCGGGTGAAAATGTAGTGTTCACTGTATTCTTGCCTTTCCGAACACACATGGGTTTGTGCTGGGTCACAGCTTGGGAAGTCTGTTCTTTCCCTCACCCAGTCACGTGTGCTTCCCTGCTCATAAGTACGAAAAGCTGGCAAGGTGACAAGACAGTAATGGGCACATTCTCTCTGCGCTCCAGTGCCACTCCATACTGGCAAACCGTGCTGGAGCATTTTCCTTAGGTGAGTTTTCGTGATGGTCCCCTGTTACAGCAAAGTTCATCTCAGCTGTATACAATTCAGATCATGATTCCCTGGAAAAGTAAATGCCTTGCAGAACAGCTGTTTCTGTTTTGCTTTTTCTTGCCCTTTTATTTCCCCTCCCAGTCCTTGTCTATGAAAAGGTGCTGTGCTAAGGGCTGGGGATAGGCACTGAGCATTTCTGCTTTGCTGGTTCTGTTCAGGTCACAGCACTTGCCTGTGGCAGTGCAGGAGCACTGCCCACACAGGGCAGGCTCACACCATGGTGCTCAGTCTGTGCTGTGGTTGTGGCTCGTCTCTGCTGCTGCTGCCACACGGGGCGTTTCTAACCACAGGTCTGCGATGTGAGTTTGCCATCCTCCGGGATGGTTATTGATGCTTTCCCTCTGCCACACAGGCCTGCTGCTGGAGATGCAGGTGAGAGGTTTATGCCACCCCTCTTCCTGTGCTGTCCCACCGTCGCCTATAAATAAAAGTGCCCCATGCAAACGGAGGTGGTTTTCTCGGGCCTCAGTCACTTTAACTCAGCAGTGTTGCATTTCAGGCTGCTTGGTGCTATTTTACCTGCATTGGTATTTGCAGTGCTTTGTAAAATACAGATATTTGGGGTTTTTAGTGTGTTTTAACAGTCAATCTTCAGCGTCCAGTAGTAAATCATCTAGAAGTTTTTCAAGTCTTTTGCCTGAGGAAGTGAAGAGATAGCCTCTGGCCATATTCCTTGCTACTTTTCACAGGGAAGCATTTGGAAGTCTTTTATTCTACAAAAGCTCTTTGCTAATGTGGTTTGAGCGCTTGTCTAGAGGTTGTTCAGCTCTCTGCTTGCAGTGTTGCAAAACATGGTGTTGTGGCATGGAGTGTTTAAGGAAAAGGGAACCAGAGGAGTGGTTTAGGAGGACCCACACACAAGCACATCAGTGGCTTTCTGGAGTGAAGAGGGATGTCCAGGCTCATGCACACCAGTAGTGTTCAGTTCAGGATGGAAGCTGAGGGCCTTCCCAAGGCCCACTGCCACTCACACAGGCAGAGACATCGCTATTGATGTAGCATGGAGTGCTTTCCATCTACCTTTAAAAGGGGAATGTGCCAGGTGTTGTCAGGGAATTTGAGGATTGTGTGTTTCAGACAGTTGGACAGGAAAGGTGAATAAAGGTTTTAGCTTCCAGCTTCTACGTGCTTCTCTAGGAGTCACAGGGCTGCAATTCCTGTACTCTTTAGGGCTGCCAGCTAATGAGAAACAGATGTAATGAACAGCAGCCCTCCTAGGACTGACAGAGTGGCCAAGCAGTAAACAGCATTCCCCCTCCAAATCTGACATTTAAATCCCCACCATGTTCTTTGGGATGAAGTAAAGACCTTTCTTCAAAACAAGGGGGAAGTGAGACTCAGCTCACCTCTAAGTTAGCAGTGTGGTGGCTGAGCACGTCTGCCTGGGCTGTAGGAGATTTCAGGTGTAATTCTCCAAGTCAGTCTTGAAAGATTTTTATTACTTTATTGAAGCTCCCAGGTCCTGGATTCATGCCCCATCCCCTGCTTTGGAGGTTGCAGGAGCAATTGAGTGACAAATTTGGAAGCAGCAGTGTATCTTTTCCAATGCCTCTTGGCTGTATTAGCACTTTAAGAGACTTCACCTTGGTTTTGGGTCAGGGGCAGGAACCTGGTGAGCCTTTCAGAAACTGGTCTCTGTGGTCGTGAGCTGCTATAGGGAGTTGGACTCCTCAGTGGTATCTGCCAGTGAGTGTAAATACATGAAGTCAAATTATGCTTTGTCATAAAATGCTACATATGTGGAGAATTCAATGTTGTGGCTGTGACCAATAAATATTTTGTAGAGAGACCACTTGAGTGCTGTACATTCTGCGTTTGTCCAGTGTGATACAACTTGCTGGTTTCTTAGAGGGGGAATGTTAAACTCATCCATTTTAAAAAAACTCCCTTTGTTTTGCAGTCTAGTGGAAATTGTGGTTCTTTGAAGTTACCCATCCATAAATTGTCCATTTTAAGAGGGTTTTTTTTGCCTATGAATATATCAGGTTAGGGAAGCCTTGTGACAGCTACTTACGGAGGTATGGTGCCCCAGGGTAAAGAGGTGTTCTCAGCAGCCTGTGGTCTGCAAGGAAGAGCTGAGCTCTGTCTCAGCAAGAAGGTGAGAAAATAACTTGTTGGATTTGAGTAACAGGAACCTTGGATCCTTACAGTCAATGCATATAAAGGTAGTGTTACAGCTTACTGAAGGGAGGACAGCAGCCAGCATCATTAACATGGGTAAACCCTCACGTGCATTGTTTTCAGGTCAAACTTAAGAGGATGGGGGGGAAGTGACGCTGGAGAGAAATGTTTTTTGTTCTACCCCTTGCTTAAACCAGGAGCAGACACCTGAGAAGGCTACCCCATTCCTGGGGGGAATTTCCTCCCACTGCAGGAAATAATCTTTTGACAACCAAGCCCTTGGGGCAGTTCTGGGAGGGGAATGCTTCTAGTGACAAGCAAAGGCAGATTAAAAGCAAGAAATCCCCTGTGATTTTCTGAGGCTGTTTTTCTCCAGCCCAGGTCTGTGTAAAATCCCCAACAGGAATAACACCACAGTAAGATGTGTGGGAAATAAAACCAAAGTACTTTTCTTTGGACTTTCATCCTTGTGGAACTTAAACACACTCTGGGGTTTAGCTGCTTCTCTAGGGAATCTTGGAACCTGTGTAATGAATAATGAAATCCAGTGTGGGGATTCAGGGAGATGAGAAGCTTGTCCAGACCTGAATTTGCCTGGCTAATAAACAGGCTGGGAAGCAGATCCTCAGAGTTTAAGACAACTCTGGCGTGTCTGCTGCATTGTGTTTCTGCGGGAATGAGTGTAAGTGCTTGAGATTCAGCACTGCAGACAAATTGCAACAAACCGGTTTTATTTTACTTGGAGCTCTTCTGCTGAATCAGCTGATGCACTGAAACACCTTGGTTCTCATCAGTGCTGCTGCTGCTACAAAACCTGCTCTGCTGTCAGAAATGACCGGAATAGAAAAAGCATCAGCAAGTGTGGCTTAAGATTTGTTAGAAATCTGTACATTGTGTTACTAATACATTTCAATATTCTTAAATAAGAGTAAGGCACATTTTGCACAGGAAGCTCCTGTACACCAGGGTGTAGCTTCACCTGGCTACGTCCTCTGGGCTTGAGGTGGTGCTGCCTACAAATGGCAACTGTCTCAAGAGGTCTGGGCTACTGTTCCAGTATTCCCATGCCACAGGCACGGCTGTGCCCAGCGCTGTCCTGGCAGCAGCTCCCAGGTTTTCAGCACATCTCATGTTACAGCAAATAGATATGAGAGATGCTTTAGCTTATGCATCCAGTTCAACTTAGCTCAAGTCTCATTAAAAGCCAGCTCTTCAGACTGGCTGGATCTCACTTGATCCTCATTGTTCAATATTAAAAAGGGAGAGGGATTAGTAGAAATAGGGATTTGAGTGTCACTGTACCGCAAAGATCTTAGAAAAAGTGCCCTTTGGCTTGCATGGCCCCCTTTGCGGGTTCTCCTTGGTCCAACAATGAGAAAGGGGAGTGATTTGTTGCCCACTGTGCCTCTCTTGCATGTTCTTAAGGAGCTAATCATGTTCATCCTGTGCCAAGTGCTGGCTCTGCATTTTCAGGTTCCAGTGCAAATGGTTTTGCTGGAAGAGAGTGTACGTGTGCAGCAGAAATCCCTCCGTCTCATGTTGATGCTGAATGGCACCACAGTAAGGGAACACAGAGATGCTGTGTGTCATCCTGACAGTCAGTCCTCTTCCCTGTTGTGTAGTGGGATGACAAATACAGAGATGTCATCATAGGATGCCTCGTGGCTGTCATCCAGCATCCACTGGTGTCCTCTCTTCTTTCCCCTTGCTTTGCATACCAAGCACTTGGCCAGTTCTGAAAACCTGTGGGTAGAAAAATGCAATGTTTGGGTTAACATGGCAACTATTCCCCTTAAGAACAATGTTCAGATATGGCTTTATGTTGTCAAAATAACAAGTTTTTTTTTAAGACACCAGCTTTATAATTGTTACTTTAGGATGGAGACAGATTAGCAGGCAGTTTCCAAAGTCACAGAAAAAAGAGTAGTCATGTGAGAGCTGACCTAGAAGCAGTGGCATCTCATCCTGCTTTAGGTCTGACCAGGTTCTTTGGAAAACAGAGGCAAAGCTGGTATTACCTTTGAGGATCTGTCCTGTTTTCTGCAAGGAAGCTCCTGACCACATGGGCCACCTCATCATTGCAGAGAACATCCCAAAGGCCATCAGTTGCCATGATGAGAACATCATCTTCCTTAATGTCATGAAGAGCAAAGTCAAATACATTCACCTGGAAAGCACAGGAGTAAATGTGTGACAATTCCTGCAATGTAACAGAGGGGTCAGGGAGATGAGACTTCCCCTGAGAGATGACACATTGGGACCATGGTGTTTGGAGAAAGGACATGGCTAAGACCTGCCGAGTCTGTAAAAGGTGCATGCAACAGAGGAGCAGCTTGTTTAATTCCACCCTACAATTCCCACACGCTGTGACTGACCTTAGGAATGCAGGAGAGGAAAGGTTTGACTTCAATGTTAGTGTCGATGACTTTGAGTTGATGATCCCCCAAGCCTCGAGAGACAGCCAGAGTCCCCAGCAGGCGAGCCTGGCCCCCAAACAAAGAAAATAGAATTGAAACATCAGGGTGTGGTGTCTTTAAAGGCTGATGTGTGGCTTGTCCCGACTGATCGATGTGTTGCCTTTAGGACCCTTCTCCAAGCATCACCCAGAACAGCCTCTGGAGACTTTGGAGATAGTGGAGTGATCAGAAGCAATGGCCTGATGGTAGTGTGGAGACAGTCTGCCTGTGAATGGCATCTGGTGGCCCATGGTGTGCTCCAGAGTTAATACGTGTGCTCCGAGTAACGCTACAGACCTCAGGAAGCCTGTGGTGGTATCTGGTTTTGATTTGAGGTGGCAAGAAAGACAGTTGGGTTGGTTTGGGGGTGTCCCTTTGTCCTGGTAAAGAAGGTTTTGCACTGACTCTGTGAAGGGGGTGGCATGTGGGTTGTTGTCCTGAAGGAGGTGATGGGGCTTCCTGCTCGACTCCTAGCAGGCAGATGGTGGATGGGTGCAGTCATTGCTTCTCCCTACCTCCTTCGCTCTCCAGGCTCATTTCTCAGCCTCTCCTCGAGGAAGACAGTTTGTGAGAAAGGCACTAGAGCTAAGGGAGACAGTCCCAAGTGGGAGCTGATGAAGTAAGTTCTCCCCTGAATTGAGTTCCTGTGTGCAAGAGGAGATGAGGAAAGGGCAGGCTGCCTCAGGGCTGCTGTCTGCTCTGCTGCACTCTGGAGGAGGATGCGGACTCTGCTCCAGAGGGTTCTGGGTTACACCAGCCAGGCAGCAAAGGGAGCTGCTGTATCCGGGCTGTGGGACCGCGCCGTGCTGGAGAACACCAGAGCTCGGGATCTGCTGTAGTGCCCCAGAGTGTGACATGAATGACAGGGACACTGAGGAGCCTCAGCAGACTTGCCATTGCCTTCCCAGTGTGTAAAAGCATTAAGTTACCTGCTTCCCGTGACCATGGACAAGAGGATACTTGAGGTCGGCTTTCTCCACTGTCTTGTACCCCCTGGAACAGAGAATTCATTGTTGATCTGGGATTTGTCTGACTTGATAGTACAGAGCCCAGCCAGGGCATTTGGACAGTGGTTGAACCCTTGTGGTGTCCCCATGCTCAGGCAGCTCACTAGAAAGGGCAAGGTGACTTGTTGAAGCAGATGCAGTGAAGGTGACCTGCATTCTCCCTTCCTCCCCAACTTGCACCTGCACCAGGCTGGGACTCCCTGCACCATCCCCACCTTGATGAATGCCAGAAGGACCATCTTGACTGTTTTCTAACCACCCTGCCAGGCCCCTGGTCCTTTAGTCAGAGGGAGCTGCTCACAACATCCTTCCCTGACATTGTGCTGCTGCTCTCACCAGCAGGATGTGCCCCTTCCTCCCTCACCTCCCCATTGCTGTGAGCAGGTACAGCTGCCCTGTGCTGCAGCCTTACCCTCAGGTAGAAGGGACTCACCAGCCCTCCATGAAGTAATCCCGGTACAGGACTTTCTGGCCCACATCATCTCCCTTCAACCTCCGTGGAAACTCATAGCGTGTGAACTCACCATCCAGGAGCTTGGGGAAAAGAAAAGCCTGGAGGAGGGAATGGAAGTGTGAACATGGACAGGCTCTTCTTCAGCAGAGTAGGGCATCACAGTGGCTTCTGCCTCAGGACTGGCACTCCCAGCAGCAGAATGGAGACCAGAACTGGGAAAGCACGTTCCAGTGAGGACATGAACATCTCCCATACTAAAGAGCTCTGTGTCAAAATAACAAGTAGCCCTCCCTGGCAGTGCCAGCTGACATGGCCACACAGTGGCCTTCAAGGAAAGCTGGAGGTCCTCTTGCCACAAGCCCTCTCTGACCCAGTGGGATGCTCACAGCTGCATTGTCTGAGGTGTGGAAGGAGTGACTCACCAAGTGCTGAATTCGCTGCCTCTCTGACTCGGGTGTGAACTCGCTGCTCATGGGCACAATGTTGTCCTTCAGGACAAGAATTGCCCTACAAGGGGGAAGAGGCAAAGCTCAGCTGTGCCAGAGAACAGCTGTGCACCCAAAACTGTTAAAAAATGCCACTGTATTTTAAATAACTCCATTGCAATTGCACTGTTGTACCAGAGAACTGTGCTTGCCTGGTTTGCCAATGGCTGAGCTCACTGTTAAGAGGAATGGGTGGCCACAGCCAGGTGAGGAAGCTCTTGGGGATACTTTGAAATTGCCTGTCACTTTTAAACACCTGCCAGGCTGAATGTACTGCTGCATTACTACCCCCATGCTGTGTCTGGGCAGCTTTAGTCCCTTGAAATACTCAAACTGTTCCAGAAGACATGAGAGCACCTTTCTTCCAACAGGTCCTGTGCCAGGCAGCAGGGAAGGGGATGGCCTGCACATTTACTGTCTGTAGGATTAAATCGGAGCTGTAGTTTAACCTGGCAGGCAGCTAAACACCACACAGGTACTCACGCACTCTCCCCACACCCAGTGGGATGGGAGTGATAACTGGGAAAAAAGGAAGTAAAATCTGTGGGTTGAGAGAAAAAACGTTTAATAGGACAGGAATGGAAGGGAAATAACAATGAGAAAAGAATCAGAATATAGAAAACAACTGATGCACAGTTGCTCAGCACCCGCTAACCAATGCCCAGCCAATTCCCCAGCAGTGACCCCAGGCCAGCTTCCCCTTCAATTCACACACTGAGCATGGTGCCATGCGGTCTGGAACATCCCTTGGGTCAGCTGGGGGCAGTTGTTCTGGTCCTCCCAGCTTCCTTGTGCCCCCAAACGTCCTTGCAGGTGGGGTGAGAAGCTGAGAAGTCCCTGACTGTTGCTGAGCAATGCTTGCACTATTTAAACATCAGTGGGTTATTAACAGTGTTCTCAAGAACGCCGTCCTGGCTGAAACCAGGACAGTAAGATGCCAGAAAACCTAACTTAATTCTCAGCTATCATCCCCAGCAAATTTCCCCTTTTATTATGACTCACCTGCTGTCCCCAGCATTGGCCACATACAGCCTTCCCTGGAAATAAAGGGCAGCCAGAGCAGTGCAACCTCCTGTCTGGTTCGTAGCTTCCATCTCCTGGCCAATGACTTCGTCCTGTTGGTTTAAACAAGTTTGGAGACTGGTGTGATCTGGGCTGCTGCTCTCTACACACTATCTCATCCCTCCCAGCAGAAATCCAGAACCAAAACTGACTGTGGATGGGCCATAGGAAACCAGCAAAGTGACAGATGGTATTGCTTCCCTACAGCCTACACAGCTGTTGCTCCTGGACTATGGATGCTTTAGGAGGGTGAAGGGGAGACCTCCAACTTGTATGTGCTCTATGAGTGTGACAATAGCCACCTTCTTGCCCCAAAGAATTGTACAGCACTACCCTAGCTTTGCTCTTGGTCAGCACTGTGCCAACGTGCAACTCTAAGGCACATCTTGGGGTCTGACTCAGAGTGATCTCTGCACATTTAAAGGTTTGGCCCAATGTTCCAGCCTGCTCAACAAGCTGCAGAAGTGCAGACCCTGCCCTTCCAGGGCACAGGGAGGGACAGACGGACTGCCTGGGCCAGCAGGACTGGTGCCCTGCACAGGGTACTCACACATTCCTGGAAGGCATTCTCCAGGGCTCCCACCACCAAGTCTGCTGCGTGGATGTGCTTCTCCTCCACGAACTGGGGGTCACTGTCACAAATGCAGCGTCCGCTGAGGTGCATCGGGGGCTGGGCCTCAGTGATGCCTCCCACAACCTCCTCCAGCTTCTGCTTGATGCAGTAGTGCAAATAGTTGGAGGCAATGATGGCAGCATCTGGGCCACCGTGGCCATCAAACAGTGCCCAGTAGTGACCAGTCAGAAACTGCCATGAGGAAGAGGGACAAGACAGGCTGAAGAAGTTGTACAGATGGCTGGCTCACAGCCAGGATGACATTGTATGTGTTTTGCCTGGCTTTTCCACCCCAGCTGCTCTTCCCTACCACTAGTAAATCTCCTGTGTTGCTCAAACTCAAGCAATGACCATGTGCTGCCCTGCCAGACCCATCATCTGAGCTCTGAGCACCTGGATTTGCACCACCCACCCTCAAGTGCTGTTCCTGTGTATTAGGGGAGATGGGGCCATTTCACAAGAAGGCAGAGGCTGGTGACAGCATCCTGCGTGCCCTGCTCACACTGCTGCCTCCAGTGCTGGCAACACACACTGGCCCTTGAAAGCAGAGGGAGGACAGGAAAGGTGAGGGCACCAAAGGCTTGGATGACCCCAAATGCTGCAAGTCATGGGCCATGGCAGTAGAAATGGCATTTACAGACAGAACTATGTATTTCCTGGCCAAAGGGTACACAGGTCCCCTAAACACATTCAAGGAAGGGTTTCAGCACATGGGCGTGCAGGGCTGATGGAGCAGTCCTGTGTTTCCTGAACCTGAGCCCTTGGGTGGCTGCAAAAGGCTGGCAGCAGGGTGAGCACAGCCTGCCTGGAGGCAATACCTGCGTGGAGCACAGGATCAGCCATTCCTCATCCTCCTCCAGGCCTGGCTCTCTCCTCCGGATGGAGATCTGACAGCAGGCTGCCTGGTCCTCATTGAACTCCGACTTCTCAGCATTGATAACCCTGCAAACACTCCAGGTAAGGTGTGGGGACACACTGCACCTTGCCTGCTCCCAGCCAGCTGTGCTGGGTGCTCTGCAGCCACTGCAAACAGCTGCACCTTGCCCCTTCTTTCCAGCCCCCTGCCCCTTTTTCAAACTCAAGGATCTCTTTTCTGGTGACTGAAATAATAAGTCCTTTATGTGCAGCAGGGAAAAGCCCAGCTGGGGACACAGAGATCTGCACCCTGGGCTCAGGCAGCCCTTGTCAGCAGCCCCCACTGTGCCATTTCCTTGTTGACACAGTGCATTGCAAAACCACCACCGCGGCTTTTCCTTCCAGCCTTGCTAATGTTTGTCCCTAGATGGGAGTGTGCTCTCCTTGCATTTCATGCTGTGCTAGCTATCCCAAGATCATGGGGTCATGACATGGTCTGGCCAGGACGTGGCAACAGGTCCTGGCTGGAGTTGTTCTGCCTGATCCATCCCCTCTGCCATTTAAAACAGCAAACCAAGAGATTGCTAAAAACGTGGTCTTCCCTTCCTTTGTTTTAAAGACACTTCGCTAAGAGCGGTGCTGCTCTCGGGGCTGCCCCGGCCACTTGTCACAGCACTGGTGCCGGCCCTGCGCAATGAAGGGGATGGGCAGGGGATGGGCAGGGGTGCCCCCGCCGCCCGCAGGGAGGGAGAGGGGCTGGAGGATTCCCCGCCACGCCAAACCTCCTCTGGAGCACGAAGCCGCTCCCTCCTCGCCCGCAGACGGGGCAGGAGGGCGAGCTGTGCCTGTGGGCGGCCACTCCGGGCAGGGGCGGCCGCAGCCGAGGGGCGCAGCGCGGGCAGGTGGGGTGCGACCACCCCCGGCACCTCGCCAGGAGTCCCCTAAGCCCCCCACGCACCCTCCACACTCCCTAAACCTTCATTACTCCCCGGTGCCAGCACCCCGGGAGGGCCCCTAACCCCGCCCGGCCACCCCGGGGCTCTCCCGGAGCCCATCCCGGAGCGGCCCCGCTGCCGGCCCCACTCACTCGGCGTAT